>CABHPR010122035.1:25626-45540 GCA_902168415.1 Peromyscus melanophrys | reverse complement strand
GAAGAGCTATCCTTTCACTGCACATTCCTCAGGTCTGGAAAGAATAGTTGGAAAATCTGTTTGAACCAGAGCATCTTAGATCCTCTTTCCAGTTTAAGCCAGTTCAGTTCCTCTCATGTTGACCTCCTACTTTTCTTAACTAAATGAACAAATATTTCAGGGTCAGTGTGACCTGAGGCTCAGCACAGAGATCTGTTCATCTTATTTCATCAAAGGTGATTGTTCCCAGTCCTGGGGGAGTCTCTTTAGAAGACTGAATTTGTGAAGCCCTGCAGTGTTCCAGCTTTGACCTGAAAGTACCATCCCCAGTGAGGCTTCTGGCAACTGTCATGCCTACCTCTGACCTGCCCTTGAGGCAGGGCCGAGAAGGGAGTGCTTAAGACCTGAGATCTGGATGTGCAGGCTCTCTTGGTTCCTTGTGATCCTGGATGCTGGATGGTAGACCGAGCAGAGTTCTCCAGAGAACACTACTGGACTGTATTTCACCTCTCCCAGACCCTGTAATCAACCCCTTTACTGGCTGTAATTACCCCAAAATAAACTTCCCTTTTAACTATGTGGAGCTGCCTTAATAAATCCCCCAATAAAGCCCTGTGTTAATTTCTCTTCTTGAATTACATGGTGCAATTTACAGCTGGTCAATGCCTCTGTACACTTTATTTAGCTGTTTACTGACTGTAATGAATGGTAGCTGTAAGCTGTACTTCATTTCTTCTTTTTTTCTTCAATATTTATCAAGCAATACTTTAATAAATCAAGGCTTTTTTTAAGATAATGTCTTTTTATGTAGCCTTTGACTGCTCAAGAGATTTTCTACATAGATCAGTCTGGCCTTCAACTCATGGAGATCGACCGGCCTCTGCCTCCTGAGCACTGGAATTAAAGGTATGTACCACCCTACACAAGGCATATATGAAGTTTTTTTTTTTTCTTTTTGAAGGACATATAAGTATTATGCTGCATCCTCAGGCAAGGAAAATTATTCCTATTATGCCTTACACTAATTCATAACTGACACATTCAGTAACTAACAGTATTTTGCATGAAGTTCTCTAGGTTTTTATAGCTAACATGAAAGGCTGATGTCATACACTGAAGAGCATCACTCTGCTTCTCTTCTGCCCATTTTCTTATCCAAGGATGAGAACAACATGGTACCCAATTGTATATTGATGCCTCTCTGGTGGGGGAAAAGCTGTACTGTCCAAGATGTCAAAGGCATAAGCAACACATACTACTCTTTGTAGTGTAGGAGAGAACCAGAAGTGGACAAGGAAGAGGAACAAACAAATGCCAACTCTCCTCTCACCAGCATTCTGATAAGAAGGCCAAGTTGAGGATCTCAGGGTTGGGATCTTGCCTGTTACAGTACTCTGAAGCTGAACGCCATTGACTTAATGACAGAGTCCCACTTCTTTCCCTGAATTTTCCTCAAGTTTAGGTTTTCCCATTGTAATGTTGATTGAAAATGGGAATTATTAAACACAGCTCTGCTTCATACCTTTCTGCTGGAGAGTTTATTCTTGTGTACGGTCTCCTCCTTACATAATGCATCTGGGAATTTCATGAAAGTTTGTGCAAAGCTAAGTCATCCCTTGGGAGACAGCTGAGATGCCGTCACTTGGTGAGCTCTCTACTAATGTCATCTTCCTCTCATTTTCATCACCTCAGTGACACATCCGAGATCTCACAGAAGCTATATTCCCATGCATGTGACTCTGTTCATGCCTCCAGTGTTCTGAGTTATTTTATCACATATTAATCTCTTGTTTCATTACATGCCTGGGTTGATGAGTAACCCAGGTTTATTTTATTTTATTTTATTTTATTTTATTTTATTTTATTTTTT
Source organism: Peromyscus melanophrys (assembly GCA_902168415.1). NCBI lineage: Eukaryota > Metazoa > Chordata > Mammalia > Rodentia > Cricetidae > Peromyscus > Peromyscus melanophrys. Next base: position 43,691 of record CABHPR010122035.1, on the reverse strand, counting down.
TGGTTTTTCAAGACAGGGTTTCTCTGTGTAGCTTTGCACCTTTCCTGGAGCTCACTTGGTAGCCCAGGCTGGTCTCGAACTCACAGAGATCCACCTGCCTCTGCCTCCCGAGTGCTGGGATTAAAGGCGTGCGCCACCAACGCCCGGCCCCCAGGTTTATTTTAAAAATACTAATCCTGCATGTGAGTTACTAAGGACCAAAAGAATTCAAAAACTTGGGTACACAATGAGAAGAGAATAGTAATGGACAAAATAGATATTTACTGTCAAAGAAAAAAAATCAATACTCTTGGCTGCATTTATTTCAGTTGTGTTACCAGGACATTGAAAATTCCCTTAAACTAATGCAAGGGATAAAGCACAAAGTGTCCAAATGGGACTTGGGTTAGGACTAAGTGACCCCTGTAACAGAGTAGTATTGATTTCATGGCTATTGAAAATCTGTATGGTGGTTCCTCCAAAAACTAAAGCTAGATCTACCATAAGACAGAGTGATAGCTTGCCTAGTGTGTGTATATATACATGAAGAACACTAAGGCGGTGTGCCATAGAGACACCATGTTCTTGGTCAAACCATCTGCAGCAGTTAAATTCAAGAGTCAGCTTTGATGTCCATCAACAGAAAAATAGATACCCAAAATGTGTTATATGCTTCTTAGCTATGAAAATACCGTCATGAGAGGTCTCTGTAATTGAATGTTTAACAACAACAATTTTCAAACATTGGCTCAAAATGATTAAAAATTGCACGTTTTGTTCAGATGAGCCAGTATGAAGCACCCCCAGTACATAAGCATACAATCTCATCACATTTCTGCAGAATTGTAATTCACACACACATTGAGTACTTTTACTCCCATTAGAATGAGAGAAACCTGGTGCTCAAGAAGGTCTATGAATGAAACTCCAATGAAGGCAGCTACAGTGTGGGGTTATGGAGAAGGAGGAGCTACATATTAAGTGCAGTTTTACTTGTTTCTCACCTTCCTCCCTGTCACATCCCCTCCCTCTCCTTTCCTCATCCTTTTCCCTCTTACACATATGCACAGATAGATAGATACAGGTACACACAAACATATTTTGCTGATTTCATGTATTCATCTCAAACTATTAATGTTGAAGTTTTGTTTTGTTTTATTTTTTAATAATGAATCCTTCTTCCAAGGATACTTTACACTGATGTGCATCTTCTTGGTACATTCTTGACCTAGGCTGAGTAGCACACACTTGTGCTTGGCTTTATCTTTCTCTATGGAATAATCAATCCTTCAATATTATTGCAATTAAAATGTCATGTTTTACCCTTTCTCTAAAAACCATAGAAATATAGATGTTGATGCAATCTATTTTTCTTCTATATGTTTTTTTGTGGAATTAATAATGAATGTGGAGAAGTTTCTCCACTCACCCCAGCTGGCTGCATCTAACACCAATTGTTAAGGAGCCTGAAAACTGTTCACATCCATAAAATCTTTACTCAAGATGCTGTTATTAGTTAGCTCCCTCAGTACTTCATAAAGCTCAGCCATTCCCAGCAGCTATAAATAAAATTCCCAGTCTTGCTTCACTAGAAATTCATTTTTTTCCTGGCACAGACTCATGACTAAGTAGGTAGAATTATCTTTCTTCTACAGCCATCCTTCAAAGTGTGTGTGTGTGTGTGTGTGTGTGTGTGTGTGTGTGTGTGTGTGTGTGTTCCATATCAAAAATATATTCCTACCTCAGGTAAGGAAAGCTACATCATGACATCATGAAGCACTAAATTGAAGCTTGGTGTCTTTTACATTTTTGGTGAGAAAACCTTCATTCTTATTCCTTATTCTGCCTACTGGACCCAGCATTATCCAATGAATCTGGAGACTACGGTGCAATACTCAGATAGCAGGCAAAAAAAAAATGTAATATATTTAAGAAAACTAGGTGGCCACATTAATAAACATCTGTATCACATTTGCCAATGTGCCTCAGATCCGATAAAATGTACACATTTCAAACGTGTTTTCACTAAGTTTTAAAAATTACATACAGACAAGAACCGCTGTCTCAACAAAGATCTATAATTCTTAAAAACACTTCAAATGGTTTCCTCACATACCTCTGCTGCATATTCCACAGATTGCATCAGAAAGCTCTTATTTTGGTTTTTATCTTTTGTTTCCCTAGTTCTAAAGCCTGGTAGAAACAAAACAAAAACAAAAACAATCTACCACACAGTGCAATGCTATGTCCACTTTATGTTGCCCAGAGCATTACCTAATTCAACATTATGCTTTTGTGATATAGTAATGGATTTATTAGAAAATCACTGCATCACATGGCCATTGTACACTAAGTTAAAACTACCAGTCACTCTGAACTGACGTGGGATCCCAGTTACTCTATGGCTCTGGAATGTTTTCAAATTGTGGGTTCCTTAAATTATAACCTTTATTTGCCTTCTCTTAATGTCTACTAATCTAATTATTTACTTTCATATATTCTTTTCTAAAATATCTGAGCAAGCCTCCTTGTCATCTTTAGTTTCTGATGAATATGTTTACCTTTTTTGATTCATTGACATGTAAATTTTCTTTATGTACCCTAAACACAAATAATGTTTAAAATATGCAGGGTATAACCATTGTATATCAGTTTTAAATTTTTCTCACTGACTGTTTTGTATATAAATTTCTAGGGAAAGTTTGTGACACTCTTTCTTACAGGTTATTTTGATTTCTTACTACAAAGTCTGAAGCAAGTCCCCTGTATTTATCTGGAAGTACTGAATTTTTACCTTGGTATAATTTATATATATGTATATATATATACATATATATATGTATATATATATAATTGAAATATCTTGTAGACACTACGTAGGAATTGAGTTTGATTTCTCCCCCAGGGTCATCTAGGTATCCCCATATTATTGGTTAAAAAGCACTTTTTTTCCTGCCTTTACAATAGCATTTTTAAAAACTTAAAGGAATAAAAATGTTCCTTGCCTAGATCAGTTTATTGAACTGCAAGGTATGGAGTGTACCACCTGTAGACAGTGCCTCTACATACTTGGAGACCTTGGACAAAGCCAGCATTATCTACTTACAGTGTGGTACACTGTATAAAACTTGGGCCACACAGTATATTTGAAATTTATTGGAGGAATTAGTCAAGAGTAACTTAGTCTTGAGGAATGTGAAGAAGAAGCAGTGAGAACGACCCCCAGACGGACCAAATCCGTGCACCACTGCATCCCCACCTTCAGTGCCGATGTCCCTGGCCATGCTCAAAAGAAAGGCTGAAGGGGATACTAAAGGAGATAAAGCCAAGGTGAAGGACAAGCCACAGAGAAGATCTGCAAGGTTGTCTGCTCCTCCAAAGCCAGAGCCCAAGCCTAAAAAGGCCCCTGCAAAGAAGGGAGAGAAGGTCCCAAATTGGGGAAGGGGAAAGTCGATGCTGGTAAGGATGAGAATAATCCTGCAGAAAATGGAGACGCCAAAACAGACCAGGAACAGAAAGCTGAAGGTGCTGGAGATGCCAAGTGAAATATGTGCATTTTTGATAACTGTGTACTTCTGGTGAGTGTACAGTCTGAAATACTATTTTTATCAAGTTTTATAAAAATGCAGAATTTTGTTTTACTTTTTTTTAAGCTATGTTGTTAGCACACAGAACACTTTATTGTTTTCAGGGGGAAGGAGCATGTGTCACTAACAAAATGTCTCCCAAAGGGGACTGATGATTCTTGATGTTGGAAAATATCTTTCCCTGATAATTTTGAAAGACTCCTCTTGGCTCTCAGGAGAGACATCCTGGTGTTGACAAATGTGCCACCATGGCACAAAATGCCCTGTGTGGGAAACTCTAAATTCATTTCTGTGTCTTCCTCCCCTGGACCATCAACATGGACTCAACTCCCTTCACACCAGAGACCTGTGGGAACCTGACCCCCACAATTGGTTTTGCTGGTCTATCAGGCAATCCGGACTTTGCAGTGGTATCATTGTGTCCTCAAAAGAGCAGCAGTACCTTTTATAAAAGATTGTGGATCTTCAGATTGATCATTCTGCCGTGTTCATTTGGATTCTTGAAAGTCAGGGTTGGCTTGTGAAAAGTTGTTCAACAGCATCCTCAGTGTGAACTGTCAGCCCTCACGCTAAGCTCTCACCGTTTTCAAAGCATCGAATGAAGACTCATCGGGTTTTATAGTGGCTTTCTGATTTTGGCAGTCTATACAAGAAGGGAGTTTGGAAGTTTTTGTATACTGTTAATGATTGTCTGCCCATGTCCTGCCTGAAAAACCATGATTGTTTATGGAAAGTATCTTTAATAAAGCACGATACAGTTTGGTTTGGGGAAAAAAGAAAGAGTAACTTAGTCCTACAAATGTCACACCCACTTAATAAACCGTGGACCCTAGGGCTTTGGTGAGCATCTTTGCTGGGTTCTTAGACTTCATCTAGGAAATTACTAACTCTGGGGATAGTCGTGGGATCTCTAAAATAGGAAGGCATCATTTGAAGCTATTGAATGATCACAGAGTGAAAACTGGAATACTTTATTAAAACACTGTTGAACTTTAGTTCACAATATTCATTATCATGACTTTATATTGTATAACTACAAACACCCTAGTTGTGATCCTAACATATTCTTTTGGCTTATGTAGGGACTTTACATTTCCCTATGCCTTTAGAACTGGTCTTTCATTCTCTGGTCAACACTCCTTTGGATTGAGTGGAGTCGTGTTATGTATCAGACTGGCTGGGCTTCCCTACCTGTCTCAGTGATGTCCTCACTAGGGAAGTTTCTTATAGATGTGTTTTAAGGAGGGGGCTGCTGTCAGTCTTTGGAGCAGGGAGAAGAATATTCTGCTGTCACTAGATCCCAGAAGGGTTCAGGCACTACTCAGACTAAGAGGGCCCCTATCCAACCCTGAAGTGTTGCTTTACTGTAAACAGCTTTTCTGACCCTTTAAGAATTATTAAACATAAATATGAAAAAGATGAATAAAAATAGAAGTAAAATGGGAAAGAGGTAAGAAAACAAAGAAATGAAGTAATCAAGTGAAATATCAAACAAGATTTTTTCCCTGTCAAATGATAATAAAGTTCTATGCCAATTACCATTTGCTGTCAATTTGACTACATCTGGAACTCACTAAAAACCTAAGCAGCTTGGTACAACTGTGAGGGATTTTTAGTTAACTGGATTATTTGAGGTGGGAAGACCCATCCTAAGACTGGGCCACATCTTGTGAAACTTATATAAAATATATGGAAGAAATAAGTTTTTGCTTTTTGCATGCTTGCCCTCATTCTCCCTTGTAAATTCATATATCCTGCTGTCAAGGCACTCCTTCACTGACGTTAGAGCCTACTTCTTCAGGATTCTGACGTCTACTGAGGACCAGCTGAGACACTCAGCCTTATTTGCTGAACAACTGTTACATTCTGGACTTTCCATCAGAAGATGGTCATTGTTGGACTAGCTGGACCACAGCCTGGAAGTCGCTCTAATAAACCCCATACATACAAACATGCATGCATATACACATACATGCCCATTCTATCAGTTCTGTTCATATAGACAACCCTGACTAACACAACTAATGCAACTTCTAAAGCACAGGTGCTTTGTACATTACTATGGTTTCCTGTACAATGCCAAATGCATGGCATAAGTACTCCAGAGAAATTAAATAAAACTAAAATTAAACCACAGTCATGTCTGACCTTTATCTGTCTTTTATTTTTCACACCATGGATTTGTGGAAAATGTGCTACATATAAGTTATAAAAAAGAATCCTGAATTACCAACCTTAATTTATGCAACAATTTGACATTAGCTATAGCAACTTTTATGACTTCAGAATTATCAGCCTATGAAATTGAAGCAAACAGCCTCCCACATGACCTATAGATCTGTTTCACACTAAAGGCCTTTATAGATTTTACTGAAGGCTGAGAACATTTCTATTGGAAGGGCAACTTACATTAACTCCGCTCAAAAAAAGCTTGCCAGTTTCATACTTGCAATTGAATTTTGAAAGTGAAAATTTTTTATATTTTAAAATAATGTATAATTTCGTTTTATTCACTTAACACATTTTCCTTCATATGGATTAAACCAAATATTATTAATTTTCGGGGTTTTATTTAATAGATAAAGGCAAGTCCTATTGGCTATAAATTATCAGCCTAGTGATATAGAGCACTAAGCTAGGGCCCCTTAAGGATCTTTGGTAATCTTGAAGTTTTAGAAAACAAGTAAAGTCTTGATGGCTCTTATGAAGTGAGTTTCAGTTTATCACAGAGCAACCCTGTTTCAAGAGCAAACAAATATACAAACAACACTGCCTCAGAGAAAGGGAGGTGCCTTGTCCAAGAACAAATCTCAGCAGGGAGGAAGCAGCCAAGGTATGCTATTACATGTTCTGGTTCTGTTTCCCAAACGCAGGACATACCTGAGACTCATCTCCACTCTGTCTCCTCCCCATCCTCAAGTGTTGACCAGAAGGGCACTATGCTAAGTAATTTTCAAGCAACTCCCAAATTACATCACCATCACATAGACACTGAGAAGCTAATTTAAGATGAGTATAAAAATGTACTTTATTCAATAAATTACATGTGTGCTGCAGTGAAAGTTACCATAAGTAAAATCAGAGATGCATTTAAGGGCTTCATTGGGGGCTAGAAAAATGGTTCAGCACTTATGAGCCCTTGCTGTCTATGGAAAAGACCTGAGTTCAGTTCTCAGCACCCATGTTGGACGGCTCACAGACCCCTTACTCTGGATTCAAGGAACCTGACCCCATCTTCTGGCTTCTCCTTCTGCAGCCACCTGTACTCACAAGTGCGCGCACGCGCGCGCGCGCACGCACACACACACACACACACACACACACACACACCCCTGTACATAAATGAAAATAATTGGAAAATAAATCTTATAAAGACTTAGTTAAATGAAGCCCACAATATCTGATTAGGAATGCATTGTCCTATAGCTATATGACATATAGCTATAGTAAATTTAGTTTAAAATAAACTTAAAAATATTGGCTACTTCATTCATTTATTAGCCTTTCCAATGACATAAGCAGTTTAATGACAATGATATATATATTATATAAAAACTATCAAGAATAGAATCTAATGCAGTTTTCATCCCTCTTGTCTCGCTACATTGTTTTATAATTTTCAGGTGTGACATACATCAATCACATAGAAAATAATAAAGCAAGCATTTACAAAGAACACTGCAGATCTATTTCATCCACTTCTCTCCAGATATAGTCAGAAACTCTAAGATAGTGTTGTTGAATCCCACAACATGCTATGAGACAGCCCTTGAGAAAGTAACATTTATATTCTTCAAACTCATAACCTACAGGGAAACATTAGCTTCAGAATTCTTTATGTCAAGTTCCCAGGTTTTTGTGATTGGTCTCTTAAACGAACACAATTACTGAAGCTGTAAGGTTGAAACGGAAGAGTTTCAAAGATTAATACAAGAAATTGAGTGTTTAAAATGGACCTTGGGAAGTTGTTTAGCAAGTGAGCAGTTTGCCGAAATAAATAAATATGGAGGAATTTTTTTTAGGCAAACAATGGTGTCATTTATGACTTTAGTCTTAATTGTTCTCGGGAAAATGCCTTCTGAAGCAAGCAGAAAACGTATCATGGACAGATCAACTGCACTGGATCAGGACAATGTTAGCTCTTCCTACTGCATGTGTGTGTGTGTGTGTGTGTGTGTGTGTGTGTGTGTGTGTGTGTGTGCATGTGTGCATATGTGTGTGCATGTGTGCGTGTGTGTGCATATGTGTGTGCATGTGTGCGTATGTGTGTGCATGTGTGTGTGCATATGTGTGTGCATGTGTGTGTGGATGTGTGTGTGTGCATGTGTGCCTGTGGATGTGTGCGTGTGTGTGTGTGTGTGTGTGTGTGTGTGTGTGTGTGTGTGTGTGTGGTGTATGTTATGATGCATGCTCTAAAGTAGGAACACTGTATGTAAGAATAGAAAATATTCTGAGCAAACTGAATTAAGGAATACATGAAAATACATGAAGGACATTTTGAAAACAAAGATTTGGGAGATGTTCATAGTTGTATACTTCTAAATATAAAAGAAAGGGAACACACAAAGAGGGAGTGGTTCTTTCTTTATATCAAAAATGTGTAAATTTATGAGGAAAAGCAAAATTAAGACAACTAGTGTTCATCCTTCCAGCTGGGGTGGGGATTCTCAGTTATACAGCTGTCTGAGACACCCATGCTGGTATAAGTAACAAGATAAACTCACTGGGTCTGCCATCTCTGCCCTGAGGGGGTGAATAATCCAAACCAGACACACTGAGAAGAGTGCTTTACTGCCCTGCAGGGTATTTCTCAGTGCATCCAATTAGACGAACAAGTTAACCAGTAACCTTTTCCTATTACCTTCTTTTCTGTTCATTATAATGTCATTATTTTGAAATCAATGTACAATTCATGCATATACGTCTGGTGTCACTCTTTCTTTCTTTTTTTTTTAATAAAAATCCATATGCAGTCCCAAAAACTTAAAATATATTTACTAGTTCACTAATAATAATTTACATTTGGTAGTATTTAATTAACTTTTCAAAAATCCTGAGATGTCTCATGTCTTTTAACCACCAATAAAACACTTTATTCTGGGCTAGAGAGATGGCTCAGAGGTTAAGAGCACAGGCTGCTCTTCCAGAGGTCCTGAGTTCAAGTCCCAACAACCACATGATGGCTCACAACCATCTATAAATGAGATCTGGTGCCCTCTTCTGGCATGCAGGCACACATGCAGGCAGAACACTATATATAATAAATAAATAAATCTTTAAAAAAAAAACTTCATTCTTATTCCTGGGACAGAGCTGTATTCCACTTTCCAATATCCTATGTATCCAATATCAGTATCCTATTGATTTTGGCTCTGTATTACATCCCAATGAATAGGTCATGAGGATATTTATTGACTGATTCACTTCCAGCCCTGATTTGTCAAAACTTTTCACGTTCTGATACTCATTATTATTAACCATTGATTAAGACAAAATATCTGTTCCAAAGTACAGGCCAGTTAAATACGGAGACGTGAACACCTGGAGAAAACAACAACAAGAATCATGATCCTTCTGCTCACATGGCAAAAGCCAAACACCTGTTATATCTGAGACATTGTCCTGAGGGTTATTTGTACAGTAATTAGCATTACTTTATTTGATATTACACTAGTACATTAAGTTAAAAATGTATCCTGCCTTGAAAATAAGCAAAATTACTAAAGAAATGATTACCTTCAAGTTTTGTGATGTATTGAAGGCATCACTGAGTTTACTCCTTTATCACTCAAAACTAAACACTTCTGTGATTCCTGACTTCATAAAATTCTGGATACAATTTACTCAAAGAAGTCTGCCATTGCACTTGTGATAAATATTTATCATGAATTTATCTACAAATGAGTATCTTCATAAAATGTCTTCTAAGAATTAAATATGATCGTTTTCAAGCACCTAACTTATTTAGAAGGTTTTACTTCAAGGAAACTTCTGTTTCATGTATCCATACAATGTATATGTGCGTATTTTCTGTGTTATACATAATGTGTATATGTATACACATCATGTTTCTATTTCTTCAGCATATATTTACAGCACACAAGTGCTTATGCATGAATTTTTAAAAGATTTACTCATTTTAATTATGTGTATGCTTATGTGTCTGTGTTACCTGCCCTTGAGTGCAGTGCCCATAGACGCCAGAAGAGGGCATCAGATCTCCTGGAGCTGGAGTGGAAGGCAGTTCTGAGTTTCTAAGAAGGAAACTGAACTCAGGTCTTCTGCGTATGCTATTAACTGTTTAGACATCTCCCTGGCCCAGGAGAATATTTTTCAAGAAACAAAATACTAACAAAAAGAATAAGGAAGACATAATGGAAAAGTATCAAAATATTGAGAAAATGTATTTCTACTACAAATAGGTGCCAGACAGGGTGAGAAGAATTAGTGATATTTTAGGCCTGCTATTAGGTGCTTGAAAACTATCATATTTAATTCTCAGAAGACATTTTATGAAGATACTCAATTGTAAAAAAAATACATAATAAATATTTATCACAAGTGCAATGGCAGACTTCTTTGAATAAATTGTATCTAGGATTTTATGAAGTCAGGAATCACAGAGGTATTTTATAAATCTCCTGTAACTCCAGCTCCAGAGGACCCCATATCACTGGCTTCCATGGACATCTGTAGTATTCACTAGTATGTAGAGCATATACACACATACAGGCAAATACACATACAATAACTCTTTATTAAAGACTAGTGTGCTCCTTTTTAAAGGATCTCCAAGTACAAACTGTGGGAACATGGGGGCTCTGTCTAACTCACTTACACTGGATACAGCAGTCAGATTGCTTGGGATTGCTGCTGTTCTTACTGTTATGATAACCAAATGCCTAAGGCAACCTGACTCTGTAAAGTAAAGAGGGTGATTTTTCACCCAAGTTTGGAGGGTGAAGTTCCAAGACTGGGGATTCCTATTTGTTTTGGCCTCTGGTGAAGTTTAAGTACTGAATAATCACACAGCATGGGAACATGTAAGAAGAAAACATCTCATGAGAAACAGGAAGCCAGCAAGTGGCTGAGGGTAGGGGTTGACTTGTAACAACAGCTCATTCTGACCATCTCTTCTGACTGTAACTCCTGAGGACTGCAGGAGTTTAAGGTTTCTTTTACCTTTTAAACATCTTCTCCCTTCAGTATTTCCACAGGATCGCCACATTCAACCCATATACAAGCTATCATATCAATAAATGGATTAAATAAGTTTCTAACCCAATGGAATATATTTACACATTAATTGGAACAGCTGATTAAAAATATATAAGGAAAATAGGCTTAATGCCAGCTGAATATGTTTCTGACTGACACAGAGAATATGAGAATTGTAAGAAGTAATGCATGAAATGGGATCAACACAGTTGTCATTACAGTGAAGACCTGAACAAAGTGAGGGCAGAAGTCAGAGAAATATCTCAGACATGAACGTCCAGGAAAAATATACAGTTAGCATGGATGTTGGCACATCCATTTATTCAACAAATAAAACAGTAAAGCCGAGGGTGGGGAATATAGCTCAACAGTAGAGTATTTAGAATGCATGAGATATATGAGGTCTATCAGTACATCATCAGTACAGCAAATATGTATATACTAATATATCTGTACATTAGTATATATGCATATATATTAGTGGCCTTTATAAACTGGATCAGGAAAGGAAATATATGTCCTGGTTGCAGCTCAGTGAAGCCCACTTTGACTTCTGACCTACAGTTATGTAAGATGAAAACAAGATGTGTGATGCCACCAAGAGTGTGGACATCTGTTATAAAGTCATAGAGAACAATATAGGAAGATAAATATATAGAAAGTTGGTATGGTTATGTCCATGTAAACTGGTATGTCATTTTTCTCATAATCTACTTGACAACATCAAAACTACAGTGGCAATATAAAGCTGCTTACTATATGATACAACTTACGCATAGGCACATGCGTTCATGCACATTTCTATAGGTGAGTACATATGATGTATATTACAAAAATTGCATGAATTACAGACATCTAATGGGATATTTACATAATAATAATACTTGAAAGTAATAACTAGACTAACACTCTTGAATATTATTCAGTGTAACTGCTGCTCAGATAGACTCACTGGCGATTATCTAAGTGATGTTGGCAAGGGATTCACCCAATTGCAACTACATTTAAAAATTGATTTAGCCAGGCAGTGGTAGCGCACGCCTTTAATCCCAGCACCTGGGAGGTAGAGCCAGGCAGATCTCTGTGAGTTTGAGGCCAGCCTGAGCTACCAAGTGAGTTCCAGGAAAGGTGCAAAGCTACACAGAGAAACCCTGTCTCGAAAAACAAAAAAATAAATAAATTGATTTTTTAAAAAAGCATGGATTCCAATGAAAGTCTAGAGTGATAGTTTAGCTCAGTCTTCTCCGTGATGTAAACACTGTCTCCACCACTACCCACCAGCAAGCCTCGTATAGTAAACAAGGCAGCCTCAAAAACTAAGACTGTTCCTATAATGACTGGCTTTGTAGAGGCTTGCAGCCCCTCTTTCACGGGATACCATACTTCAGCCATTCGGCTCAGTGCTCCTGTGCCTCTTGCTGTAAGCACACTCCTACAGAAAGTGACTGTTAGATTGTTGTTTTATCAGCTCATCTGATGCTCTCTTACCAAGTATTAACATTCTAAAATTAAGTTAGTTAGGCTCCAGTTTTTTGTTGTAATTTTTGCTAACTCTAGTTGGCTCACTGTTGCTTTGGTTTGTACTGATTACTCTGAGTCTAGAGTCCAAACAGAGCACCTCTTCACTGACTCTGTCCTTCTGTTAAGAGGACACTCCTCCATCCTAGGAAGCAATTCTGCATCTTCCCTGGGCGTGAGTAGGGTGTCAGTGTGGTTATGGGTAATTACCAGTGTGTGGATGCCTGCCAGGTGTGCTCTGCTTATATCTTAATTCTGTCTCTACTGTGACTGCTCTGCTCTGCTCTGCCCTGGTGTGCAGATTTATATCAATTTCATCAAGGGTTAGAACAAAGAGATTCCCAAGGAAGACTGAAGGAAAGAGAGGAATATGTGAGTACATTTGCTTTCTCAGATCCTTGGTGTCTAACTAATGAATGAGTGAGTGAATTAATGAACAAATGAATGATAAGTGATATTTTCAGCTATGATAAGTTGATAGGTTGTTTTACTATGTTTCTAGCTTTGTGTCAAGTACTTTGAATACGTCTTACGTAATCCCTATACAAATAACATACATATATACATACATACATACAAACACACGCACATATACACATATATACCAACTCCATGGTTCCCTGCATATATATATGTATATGTATATGTGTGTATGTATGTATATTGTTTGTATGTAGGGAACCAAGAAATGGGCTTGGCCTAGCTGCCTTGAGAGGCATGCGTCATAGGTTTTTCAGGTTAGGGTCCGTGGCTTTTGGGGCACAAGGTGGCTTTCAGTTCTTGAGAGACTGATGCACTCCCTCAGGCAGTGAAGCATTCAGACCAGTTTGTGTTTCTCTGTATCTTCCCTTAGTAGTCAAGGAAGCATGAAGACTTGACAGGACAATAGGCCTTAGACAATAATCTATGTACCCTGTATGACTTGCAAATTTCACTGTATCCTGGCAATTGCCATTATATTCTGTCTCTGACCAAAGTATAAAAAATCTGATTGCTGTCAATAAAATTGTCACAGCCTCAGGTATACTGTGACCCCTCCAACCTGAGACTGGTTTCATTCCTTGTGGCCATATGAGGTGACCTTGGCACCAGGTAAGTAAGCACAGGTGCTTACACACATACATACATACATACATACATATGTATACACACACATATATTATACACACACACACACACACACACACACACACACACACACACACACACAAATTACTGTGTGGTCAACTACCCTCAGATTTATATTTCATAGAAAAAGAAAAGGTATTCCCTTCCATGTAACAATCTGGGATTAGGGTAACATGTAGATTGAATGTCACTGGCCTCACACGTGGGAAGAGAAGCATACTCAGGTGTGGGAGTATTGTGTTCCCCAAACTATTGTGTATGCTAATAAACTTATCTGGGGTCAGAGAACAGGACAGCCACAATATTAAACATAGAGGTTAGGCAGTGGTAGCATACGCCTTTAATCCTAGCATCCAGAGACAGAAATCCCTCTGGATCTCTGTGAGTTCAAGGCCACATTGGAAATGGCCAGGCACGGTGATACACACCTTTAATCCCAGAAAGCCACACCTTTAATCCCAGGGAGTGGTGGTAGAAAGCAGAAAGGTATATAAGGCGTGAGGACCAGAAACTAGAGGCATTTGCCCTGGAGAGGCCTTTGGCCTGGAGAAGCATGTGGCTGGTTAAGCTTTCAGGCTTCTAGGAGCAGTTCAGCTGAGACCCATTCTGGATGAGGGCTCGGGGCATCCAGTCTGAGGAAACAAGACCAGCTGAGGATCCAGCGAGGTGAGATAGCTGTGGCTTATTCTGTCTCTCTGACCTTCCAGTGTTCACCCCAATAACTGGCTCAGGTTTGATTTTATTAATAAGAACTTTTAAAGATTCATGCTACACTCAGGTCTCTGCAGTTGACTTGTCTGTGGTGTGATGACAACATCACCTGTGCATACTAATCTGAGACCATCTGTCCCATGGGTTCAGGCAATTTCATTCCATCTCTAGAGGGTACCACCAAATCCCAGATGACTGTGAGCTAATTTGCATGATTTCTCTACAGTGTTCCTTGTTTTCTTGTGACTTTTATTGAAATGTGCATCTGCTTGAAAACAGTTTCTCTCCACCCTGTTACTCTCTTCCTCAAAAGCAGTCAAACTTGCTTCAGGCCTCTTGTCTTGCAGGATTTAGTGTGTGGAGTCCCCAGCCTAACAGTGGCAGAGATTAGAGTAGGAGACAAGGGATCTGAGCAGAATGAAGCTCTGGATAAGCCTGACCTCTCTCTCTGAGATGACATCACCATCATGCGCTTGTTACTGTAGAGCAGATTATTGAGTGCAGGGCCTCGCACAGTCCAGGCCACTGCTCAGCAGCTGAGCTCATCCCCGCTCAGAGCTTTCATTATCTTTTGCTCAACTTGTAATTCTCTCCTAGCCGTAGAATTCCTAAAACCAAACAAAGGTAAGAGAGCGTGAGAAGGAGTCCACCCGTTGCTCCTTGTGGTGGGAAGTATTCCATCTTAATGACGGATCTATGTTCTAGCAGAGCTTGCCAGCAGGAAAATACTTCCCACTTTGTAGACTTCTTTTTCATCATGAGTACATTTAGTAATATCAAATTATAATAGTGTACAAATAAATTTTCTGTTAAACTCAGAAAGCCATTGATCTTCTGCCAGACACTTAAAGAATTTCTTGAGTACAGAAGACACAGGGTTGTTTTTCCTCCCACGGAGCAGTACAGCATTGCATGGCAAGGCCTCTTCTCTACACTCTACCTGTTGAAGGTGGTGGTTTAACTACTCCCCTTTCATTTCCCTGTCCCTCTCCGCTCAGGCATTGCCATGGTGACAGGCATCATTTGGAGATGTCTTTCATAGCAGCTCTAAGGCATTTAAGGGTGCTTGACCATCCTTGTAGCACAATGCACACTTTACATTATTAACCAACCAACTCTACAGAGAAACTTTGTCTCTAGTAAGTGCAATGCACTTGCTGTTCTCTTCTGTATTATTTATGCAAGCTCACAATGGATTTTATGTTTCACTTATCGGTCAGGACTCCCAGTTGAAAATGATAATCTGTGTCAGAGCACAGAGAAATTTAAAAAAAAAAAAACTAATGTTCTTGAGCTTAAGAAAATGGGTATTTGTCATAAGAAAATGAATAGTACATTTGTTCTACAATTTATGATTCAGGAGAATATAAGGGGATCTCATGGTCTAAAGCTGAGTTTCAATGTGGTGTATGTGGAGCAACTCGAGTTTACATTCTAAACACGATTCCAGGTATAGTGCCCTTGGTGGCTCTGGGTTTGGCATTCCTGTGGCTTTGGCATTCCTGGGGCTGAGGGAAGTGTAATAGCCTGAATTTCCTCCAAATGGCCAGTTTACAGGTATCTTTCCTCAGAGTTCTAAGGCTGCCCCCTTGTGGCAATCTAATGTATATATTTGGAAGATGTTGCTTCCAAACTCCAATAAAAGCCACAGAAGAAATTTAGGACATGAGTTCTCCCTCTGGTAGGAAGGGGAGATTGATTATGCTTTACCAGGAAAGCATAGTGGTTAGGGACAAGAGAAAACTGTGACCAAAACTGCCATTTTGCTACAGTGTTGGATAATCATTTTGCTTCTCTTGTCCTTTTAGTTGTGAGCCAGAGCCATTAACAGCTAAGCCATCTTTCCACCCCACAGCGTCTGTGAAGAGCTAGAATAGCACTTAATTCATCTCATGAGACTGTCATGAGGAATAAGTGAATTAGCACGCAGAGACTGGAACATTCCTAGTCATATTTTATCACATGAAACAGCAGCTCTCTATAGTGTCCATACTCTCAGCTGCAGTACAAGTCTGTCTATCTAATTCATATTTCTCCAGATTTTCCTGAAATAAGATTTAAGCCAAAGACCAAGGAACTAAAAAGTGCATCTTAATTCTGCATAATTCTGAAGCTTTTAGTCATCTAATGGTGGTTACTGCACAGTCAGCTTTGTGCATCACAGACCCTGGGTGGTGACAGGGGCAGAGATTGATTGACATAAGTGACATTCAGACATTCCACAGTAGACATTCCACTGCATCAGACCTCTCTGAACTGTGTAGTTACAGTGTCTTATGCCTTGGGAGTCTGCCACTGACATACATTCAGGTGTCTGTCCCAGGCAGCAGGAGTCCTTAGGAATCCAGATCTGAACAGCCACCCACTGACCCCGAGCAGCACCAGCTGCAGATGTACCACAGCAAGGTGGGCTTGTTTCCAAGGCACATGGCTTTCTGAATGTGCTCCGTCAGTCTTTCTTAGACTACAGTGTCTCATGGATGAAAAAACATTATACTGAAACCAGTGAAACTAAAAGCCACCTAAAATACAAAAACAAATGAGAATTTGGACAAATATCTTCTGATAGTGACAATTTGCCTATTTTCCTACTGTCTGGAAAGTAATGAACAAAATTCAAATCATCAGTTTCTATCCTCTAGGTTTTCCCTGTATCATATGGGGGATAAATACAGAGTGGATTTCCTTTGATCTAAAGTTACTGCTTTTCCTCCATTTTAATATTTTTTAAAATTATGCATGACTTTTTTTTTTTGGTTTTTCGAGACAGGGTTTCTCTGTGTAGCTTTGTGCCTTTCCTGGAACTCACTCTGTAGCCCAGGCTGGCCTTGAACTCACAGAGATCCGCCTGCCTCTGCCTCCCGAGTGCTGGGATTAAAGGCGTGCGCCACCACAGCCCGGCTATGCATGACATTTTAATGTGATAATGCTCATTTTCCTTTCTGAGAAAAGCCTGTTAACAAATCAACACTGCATTTATAACCGTTGCTGGCACTTCAGATTTAAAGTCAGAAGAAGAAAAGCTGACGCTGATTACAGCACACTGTGAGGGTCAGATGAGCGTCTTCCTGGGTATTTTCAGGTCGTAAACCCAGCAAGAGACGTCTTCAAATTGTAGAGCTCCTGGGATTTTAAAATGTACACATTGATTTGCACACACACACACACACACACACACACACACACACACACACACAAGAAGTAGACACACACCACATGTTCTCGAACCACTTTTGCTACTGACACCATCCCCAAATCCTCATGTGGAACATGCATGCCTTTGACCATTGTGTAGACCCCTGGGAGAGGAGAAACTAGACTAAGAAGCCCTGACTTCTTTGAATTTGCAGCATGTGAGGACATTGAGAAGTCTGGCTAGGTGAGACCTCTAATGGTTCCTTAGTAAGAGACACCAAAGTCATAGCTGAAGGTTTGAAAATTTGTTTCTATTTTTTCCCTACAGTCTCTGGCCAAAGCTTGAATTCCACTGAGAAAAGAGTCTGATTTCTGAGAACTCTCAGGAGTGTACTACTTGACTCTGATTCTTCTTGTGGACCTTTCCTAATTTCCCAGGCTAAGAAATAATGATAATGTGGCCTTATATCAGGAAGCAGGAGATGGAGCATTAGAGAGAAGTAAGTGAACGTTTGTTCAGTCACATGACCCTATGTGCGGCATATCCTATGTGCCCTCTTGTGGTAGATTTCCTGTCAGGATAACAACATTCATAGCTTCACCTACTTGTACATCCTAATCACCCACAAAGTCTCAACCTCTCAATACCACCAAAGTGAACAGTTAAGTTTACACATGACCTTCTGTGCAGACCACAGTATGTAACACATATACACACACATACATACATACTCTCTCTCTCTCTCTCTCTCTCTCTCTCTCTCTCTCTCTCTCTCTCTCTCTCTCTCT
>CABHPR010122035.1:0-25616 GCA_902168415.1 Peromyscus melanophrys | reverse complement strand
TCTCTCTCTCTCTCTCTCTCTCTCTCTCTCTCTCTCTCTCTCTCTCTTCTCATGTGAGTTACTAAAAAAGAAGCTGGTTTGCCTGATGCTCTTCAAAAGGAAATGATGAGATCTGAAAAACAAATCACATGCTCAAGTGGTTGATATCCTACTCTTGTCAGCTTGAAACGCTTAAGATGTTTCTCTGAATTTGCAGCCTTCTGCCTGATGGTGGATGAATGTGCATGTGGTAAAGGGTTATGCCACCCTGTCGCCACTTCCTGCTGCTGGAGTCTGTATGCATCATTCATGATGCTCTGAGCATCAGATTAGGCAGGTCTGTAAGGCCAGTGACCCCAAAGATCAAATTGTGAGTTACATGTTTGTAGTGGGTAACCATTCCAGCTTTGGTCTGGAAGTTCCAACCCCCATTGAGGCTTCCGTAACTATCACGCCTACAAGGCGGGGCCAAGGGAGGGCTGGAGACCTGAGATCGGGATGCGCGGCGCTCTCTTGTTTCCTGGACCTGGACGCGAGAGGTAGACCGAGGAAAGTTCTCCAGAGAACACCGCCGGACTGCGCTGCGTCTCTTCCAGAACCCATCATCTACCTATCCCTTCATTTGTGAGTTACGCCTTTAAATAAATCTCCTTTTAATTACGTGGAGTGGCCTTAGTAATTTCGCCAATATCTGGCGCTCACGTGGGGCAAATTCCAAAGGCTTGGGTGGCTCCCACCCTCAGCCTCCTTCCCTCCCGGCTGGCGGGTACCTAAACGCGCCCACAAAGTTCCATATAACCAGGGAACGCCTACATGGTTCCATTCCCGAAAAAAGGAGCATCTAGTCCAGTCTCAGTTCCCTAGCTTAGCCCCCAGACCAGCGGAAAAACCGCTGTGAGTGAGGCATTCCCCTCCCCCCTAAGTGCTGGCTCAAGCCCCCTGCCATCTCGACTTCCGCCTTCACCTGTGGCCAGCAAGGTCACCAGCAGGCCCTGCTTGGGAGCTGTACCAACGCCACCTGCTGGCTGAAAACTGCTACTACACCCCCCCAAAACCACGAAAGGTAAGCGAGACAGACAAACATATTGTTTCAAGTAAAAGTACTTGCTAATTTTACACCTTAAAATTGACTAACAAATTTTGAGTAATTCTTGTAATATGGCCGACAACATTACCTCAGAAGAATTTAAAAACCTTTTTGCCTGTATGATGAATGACATTCTTCTGGAAATATACGACCTTCCTCAGGCATATTTGGCCTGTACCATTTTGACATTCATCGTAATAATTCACACAGTGTTCAAACATTGGTTTAATAATAAGAACAAAGATGAGTCATTATTGGAACTGATACAGGCTTTAAAAGATAGCAATGAAGGCTTACAGAAGAAGAATCTCTTTCTGGAATCTGCTTTCAAAGATAGCAATGAAGGCTTACAGAGAAAGATTCTTTCTCTGGAATCTGCTGATCAGGATTTGCAAAACAGGCTTGTACCGAAAATTGATCTTATTGATAATAAATGTGAATATTTAATGGATAGAACACTAACTCTCCAGACACTATATAAGGAAGAAAGATTATCATTAATTGATAAGATAAGGTCCATGGAATCATGTGTTTCTGAGGAACATACAAACTTCTATGATTCCATGAGAAATCTGGAGTCCCTTACAAGAGAGGAGGTTCACTCCCTAGAACAGACCCTAGGTGCTCGTTTGAAAGCCCTAGAAGAAACTCTCAGTAAACATGACAAGGGACCTAATAAGCAGAAGGGCAAGACCATAGAGGTTGTAACATCTCCAAATGGCTCTCATACAATGGCTTATCCTGTTATCGTCCATCAGAAGCCAGCAGATGACACACACCCCGAGCCATATAATACATATACATTACAACCAATTTCAACAAGGGACTTTAAAAATATAAAGGAAGCAGTAGTTACGTATGGGATACACTCCACATACGTAAAACAGATGTTAAATTCGTGGTCTACCTCACATAGAATCATTCCAGACGACTGGCATCAGTTAATTTCAGCTGTTCTAAAATATAGCCAGCAGTTACAGTGGAAAAGCTGGTTGAGAGAAGAGGCAAAAAATTTAGAACAACAAGGTAAAATCAGAGGTTTTGTGATCTCTCAAGATCAAATACTTGGTGAGGGATGTTTTGCTGACAGGAATGTACAAGCCACTTATGATGAGCATACAATATCCCTATGCCGTACAGCAGCTCTAAATGCTTGGGAAAAAATTCCAGAACCTGGAAAACCAACTGAGGTATACACAAAGATATTTCAGGGACGGCACGAACCCTTCACTGATTTTTTGCAAAGGCTAAACACAGCTATAACAAGAGCTGTGTCAGATAAAGAATTAAGAAAAGTATTAACTGAGTCCTTGGCATTCGACAATGCTAATGCAGAATGCAGAAGAATACTTACACCATTAAAGATCAGATCAGCTCCTTTGGAAGAATGGATTCAACATACTAATGGTGTTGAGTCTCTTAACTACAGTAATGAGGCTTGGATAGGAGAGACAAATCCCAGAGTTGAAAGAAGGCCCCATAGTACCAAATGTTTTAAATGTGGTACACCAGGTCATATAAGTAAAAACTGTACATGGGGTACTCCTAGAAGTAATACTCCTTCTAGGAATAGCCTAAACAGGAGACCCCAACTACCTCCTGGATTATGTAGAAGATGTGCCAAAGGCCGACATTGGACCAGTGAGTGCAGATCAAAAATAGATATACAAGGCAACCCTTTACTGGCGGGAAACGCCTCAGGGGGCCTCTTGCAGGCCCCCAAATCAAACGTAGTACGAACATTCCCAGCCACTGTGGAAGAAATTCCTCTCCAGGACAACTGAATAAACCAATGCCTAATGTAAAAACCGATACTGCAATGGATGATAAGACAGCTTTGATAGATGGATCACAGTCTACAAAGAACAGTATAAAACAAATATTTTGGCAGACTTCCATAAATGAACAAAGACCAAAGCTTAGAATTCGAATTAATGGCCTGGTTCTGGAGGGCCTGGTAGACACAGGTCCAGATGTGACTATAATTACACCAAAATCATGGCATCCAAATTGGCCTCTTCAAGAGGTAGATGTCCAACTTTTAGGGATTGGCACCCTATCTCAGATAAAACAGAGTTCGAGATGGGTTGAATGCATAGGGCCAGAAGGACAGAGAGGAAGGCTGAAGCCATATGTAGCAAATGTAGCAGTAAATCTTTGGGGCCGAGATCTGTTACAACAGTGGAATACCCAGATTAAAATTCCTACACTTTCAGAAAAGGAATACAGACCAATGCATGTTTCTAGGAATAATATCATGACATGCTATAAAAATCAGTCACCAACCATTCAGGCTGTTCACAAACAGAGCACGACTGATGTTGAACTCTCAGAAGTACCAACTGCCTTACCTTTAAAATGGCTAACTAATAAACCTGTCTGGGTTGGACAATGGCCTTTGACAAAAGAAAAGCTACAAGCTTTAGAACAGCTGGTTCAAGAGCAGTTAAATGCTCAACACATTGAAGAATCTACCAGCCCTTGGAATTCTCCTGTATTTGTTATTAAAAAAAAGTCTGGTAATTGGAGAATGCTGACAGATCTGAGAGCTATTAATAAAGTAATTCAGCCAATGGGCTCCCTACAGACTGGGATACCCTTGCCCTCTCTGCTACCCAAAGAATGGCCTATAATAGTTATTGACTTAAAAGACTGTTTCTTTACCATACCCTTACAAGAAAATGATAGAGAAAAATTTGCCTTCACAGTACCTAATTATAACAATTCTCAGCCAGTCAAGAGATATCAATGGAAGGTCCTCCCACAGGGAATGTTAAACAGCCCTACTTTGTGCCAATACTTTGTACAGAAACCACTGGAGATAATTCGTGTAAAGTTTCCACAATCCATAATTTATCACTATATGGATGATATCCTATTAGCTGATCCAAAGTTAGATACATTAGAAATCATGTTTGAAGAAGTAAAAAAAGTTTTGCCTCGCTGGGGACTGCAAATTGCTCCTGAAAAAATACAAAGAGGAGATTCTATTAATTACTTAGGATATAAGATAGAGCTACAAAAAATTAGACCCCAAAAGGTGCAACTAAGGAGAGATCGATTGAAGACTCTTAATGATTTTCAAAAGTTATTAGGAAGCATTTCCAACTTACTGGGTATCATGGGAATACCCAAAGATGGACTACAAAATTTGGCTAATACTCTAGAAGGGGACAAAGAATTAAATAGTCCAAGAGAATTATCAGCCGAAGCTGAGAAGGAATTGGCTGTAGTAGAAAAGACAATTCGAGAAGCACATGTGGATCGCGTGGATCCAGAACTTAAATGCATTCTTGTCATATTCCCCTCCAGACATTCCCCAACAGGTATTTTGATGCAGAGGGAAGATATTATATTGGAATGGATATTCCTACCACGTAAACCAAATAAGAAATTAAAGACTTACATAGAAAAGATCTCGGATTTGATTCAAAAAGGTAAATTAAGACTTCGCCAGTTGACAGGAATGGACCCAGCGGAAATTGTAGTACCTTTAACTAATGAGGAAATTTCATCACTATGGAAAGATAATGAATACTGGCAGAGAGCCTGCAGTAACTTTTTGGGAGAGATTAACAACCACTATCCCAAAAGCAAGAGAATAGAATTCATAAAGAAGACTGAATGGGTCCTTCCTCACATTGTACGACAAAAACCAATTTCTGGAGTCCTCACATTCTATACTGATGCAAATAAATCAGGGAAAGCAGGATATAAATCAGGAGACTTAAGTAAACTGGTACAAAGTCCATACAGCTCTGTACAAAAGGCAGAACTGTATGCCATTCTTATGGTACTGATGGACTTCACAGAACCCCTCAATATAGTCACTGACTCTCAATATGCAGAGAGAGTTGTTTTACATATTGAAACTGCTGAATTTATTCCTGATAATACAGAATTAACATCATTATTCATACAATTGCAGGAAATCATCAGAAAAAGGGAACATCCTATATATATAACACATATCAGATCCCATACAGGTCTGCCAGGACCTCTAGCACAAGGTAATGATGAGATTGATCAGTTACTAATAGGTAATGTGCTAGAAGCCTCAGAATATCATAAAAAACACCATGTAAATACCAAAGGTTTGAAGAAGGATTTCTCCATCACTTGGCAACAGGCCAAGGATATTGTAAAAAAATGTCCTACTTGTTCAATCTATAACCAAACTCCATTACCTGCAGGGAGCAATCCAAAAGGTATACAAAGAAATGAAATTTGGCAGATGGATGTGTTTCATTTTGCAGAATTTGGAAGATTAAAGTATGTACATCATACCATTGACACCTATTCAGGATTTCAATGGGCAACTCCTATGAGTTCTGAAAAGGCTGATTCTGTGATTACACACCTATTAGAAGTTATGGCCATCATGGGAATACCTGTACAAATTAAGACAGACAATGCCCCAGCATATGTCTCCAATAAAATGAGACAATTCTTTGCTTATTACAATATAAAGCATGTTACAGGTATACCACACAATCCCACAGGCCAAGCAGTCATAGAAAGATCCAATCGAACTTTAAAGGAGATGCTAAATAAACAGCAACAGGTAACAATGACTCCTAGAAATAGATTGCATAGTGCTTTACTAACCTTGAATTTTCTCAATGCTGATGAGAAAGGAACAACAGCTGCGGAGAGACATTGGACGACAGACAAAACTCCTGAGCTAAACCAACCAGTCTATTTCAAGGATGTGCTGACCTCAGAATGGAAACCTGGATATGTTCTACGTTGGGGAAGGGGTTTTGCTTTTGTTTCTGCAGGAGAAGAAAAGCTATGGATACCAACAAAATTAATAAAAATTCGATTTGAACAGGAGAAACCCCTTGATGAGGAGAAGTAAAAGATCATCCACCAATGTGACATCTCTACAAGTTGTAAGAAAAATTTAATAATCAAAGGTTGGGGTAGGGTTCTGTTTTTGTCTTTCCAGGATAATGGAAATACCCATCTTCCAGAAATCATAAGGCCTTGGATATCCAGATGTTTACAGCAGAAAGAAAGAATCTATTGGTACCAATCTACACAGGGTAAAAATCTCACTGTCTGACGTCTATATCTCTATCAATCTACAAAAGTTATGGTTCCAATTCAATTATAAGCCAAGCTGGCTTTGGAGATGGAATGGGCTCACTCCTTCTCTAAACCCAAGCATATTGCTAAAATAAAAGGTTGAGAGATTCTTCAGTCCCATATCAGAAGAGCCCTCTGATGTGGGACAGAAGGAAACCAATAAAAAGGGACCACTGTCTTCAAGATTCTAATTCTCTCCATGCTTACTCTTGATTTCTCAGAATCCTTTCTTACATGTTCTGTCCTCTTTAAATCCAAACTTTCCATTTTGATAACAAATAAGTTTTTCCAATAGCAATCTCTGAAGTCTCCAGAAAGAAGATGGGGCCCCAACAACTCTATCCAATCCAGAATGATGCCATGGTAATCATCATCATACTACACTTCTTGCCAGAATTTTAAACAATCTTACTCATTACTCTAAGACTTGCTGCGGAACCTACAGTTAGTCTAACTGAGATTTAACTGTTTGAGCCCTCTCACAGTACCCAACAGAGATACCATCACCCCCTAAACAGCAGAAAGCAATTCTAAGAAAACGACGCCCCTTTTCCCTAAGGTTTCATATTTCTCAGGGTTATGGATGATGGTTATAGGGTTGGGGATGGAAGAAAATATTTGACTCAGTATTCTCAAAAAAAAAAAAAAAAAAAAGGAAAAGAAGAAATGGAGTGGATAGGTATAAGATATTATGGTAGATTATTGTATTTACTAGTAAACAAATTTAGTAAAATAGCAGCCTTAGATGATTTGCACTGTAATTTGCACTGTTATGGATCCCTATATGTTGATACAAATGTAAACTATTTTTATATTCCTGTTTAAAATAATTTGTATATTGATACAAATACAGAACTAAATTTGTTATAATGTACATATATTTCTACTCTTATTTGAAATATTTGTATATTGATGCAAATGTAAATTTATATCTGTCATACTTTATGTATGTTCTACTTCTGTTTAGGATATTCTGTATATTGATATATATTTAAGATTATTGTCATATTGCATATTGCACTATACATTCCTACCTCTGTTAAAGACATTTTGTGTATTGTCACAATTCTGAAGTCATCGTCCTTTACCGTACATTTGCTTATAGACTGTTTACCTTGTTTACATGAAGCCTTAGTCCTTAGGTTATTTAGGTAGATAAGACTTACAGATTTATAGTCACCTATGCTTGTCATCTCTATAGTTACGTTAGTTAGGTTATCCAGATTTACAGATACATAGGTCAGATGGACAGGTAATCTTCAAACACTTCATAGACCTAGAGAATATGGCATTTAAATAACTTAGAATTCTGTTGACGTGAGACACAATTGCTCCTGGCAGCACCAACTTGATCCCGAGAGAATGTTGGGCTTCTAAGACATTTCCATTTGGAAGTTTGTCTTCTTGGCACAAAATGGCCTACTGGGCAAAGAACTGCCCTTGCCTCGACTGCTGACAGTACGAATGCAATGCTGTCCTTTCTGGACAAGCGGGACACAAGGAAAGCGACCACTGTACTCTGCCAAGACAGGGTAAGATGGTCTTTCAGAATTCCTGCTTCTGAAAATGGTCTGTCAGATACTCTAGGCCTGTAGCCAATTTGAATGCACCAACAATGCTGAAAAACATTAGGTGACTGTCCAGGCTGCCAGCTGTCTCGGTCTACTCTTGCAAGATTCCCGAAAGTTGCTTGCATCCATCTACCATTTCTCAGGTACCATTATATTCCTTCTCAGGTCTTTGATGGGATTGAAGACTAGCAGTTATAGTTACGACTTAGTATATATAATATCTTAGATAGAACATATTAAGTATTAGATTCAGATTCTTTAGGATAGGACACCTTTTGGAATGATCTTTGTAACATGCCATTTACCTATGCTCTATATTTCTCTGGATTTTAGTATATGTTTCTTGCTTGACATTGTTTGCACTGATTGTAGTTCCATCTTATCTAGGTCATTATCCTTCATTACTCCTGGACAATATTTGATAACCATTCCTTTGTATATAATCTTGTATTAAGTTAGAACCTTCTTATTTAGACAAAAAAGGGGAGATGTAGTGGGTAACCATTCCAGCTTTGGTCTGGAAGTTCCAACCCCCATTGAGGCTTCCGTAACTATCACGCCTACAAGGCGGGGCCAAGGGAGGGCTGGAGACCTGAGATCGGGATGCGCGGCGCTCTCTTGTTTCCTGGACCTGGACGCGAGAGGTAGACCGAGGAAAGTTCTCCAGAGAACACCGCCGGACTGCGCTGCGTCTCTTCCAGAACCCATCATCTACCTATCCCTTCATTTGTGAGTTACGCCTTTAAATAAATCTCCTTTTAATTACGTGGAGTGGCCTTAGTAATTTCGCCAATACATGTTCTCAGTCTGTTTTGGATGGTGAAACTATTCTGACTCAGAAAACAAGAATCAACCAACCCCATTAGATTTATTGTTCTTCACTTGATATTATTGTAGTAGCCAACTGCTGTTGTAGAAATAGATATAGAGAAGGAATAAGGAAAGAGTAGACAACCAGGGCTCATTTCTCCTCCAGCAATCAAAAAGTAAAAGAAATCACTAACTTAAAAATGGTACAATTCGGCTGTTTGAAACCTGAGGCTTAGTAGAGACCCTTGGCCCAGCCTGGGAGGAGGGGACTATACCTGCCTGGGCTGAGTCTACCAGGTTGATCTCAACCCTCGGTGGAATCTTTGCCCTGGAGGAGATGGAAATGGGTGGTGGGCGCGAGTGTGGATGTCGGGGGGGGGGGGGGGAGGGGGGATGTGGGTGGGGGGGAGGCGGGAGGGACGGGAGGAGGGAGAACGGGGGGAATCTATGGCTGATAGGTAAAGTTGAATTGTATATTAAAATAAAAAAATTAAAAAAAAATAAATAAATAAATTTTAAAAAAAATGGTACAATTCTGTTGTTGTATACAAAAAAATTCACATATGGATACATATCTACACGTATATGTACATACATATAAAAGATATATAGACACTATATAGAGAGAAGCAATGTATATAAGCTTCTAATGCATGATATATAATTTCAGTGATTTCATACACATCTTGGATTTTCTTATTTAAAAGTAACAGCTAAATGTCTTAATTATTAAAATATGAAAGATTTAATTTAAAGCATTTAAAATTAATACTACACAATACAAAAGTTAATGACAAATAAAAATTGGTATTTTTGCTTATTTCAAATACTTGTAAGTAGTAACTAAATGCTAAAAGAAGAGAGAAGTAAGAAAAGTTGGCTCTTTCTTGTTTGCTTGTTTTTGTTTTGTTTTTGTTGAAGAGACAGAGTCTCTGTTGTCTAGGTTGGCTTAAACCCTGTAAGATTCCTGCTTCCAACTCTAGTGATAAAGTTACAGGCATACGTCCATCTGCCTAGCAAAAGAAAGCTTTCTAATTTAGTACAACTAACACACTTTCTTCCCTCCTGATGGGCTCAACAACTAGCATTATCATTTTTTACTATGCCCTGTAATTATTTTTAATAATGTTTAATTTATTGTTTTTAAATTTCTTACATTAATTCAATGTACCTTGATCACATCCACCTCATCCCTACCTCCAACTTTCTCCAACACCCCCCACCCATGCATTGCATCTCCTCTTTTGGTTCACTCAGAATAGAATACATGGTCAATGTAAAGAAAGAACATAAGAATGCCAGGAGAGAAGCAGAAAATACTTAGAAATTCTAATGACTTACTTGCTGACTTGGATGTCTCTGGTTTCTCTGCCTCCAACACACCCTCACTTATAGTCCTTCTGTCTATTACAACATCTTGTCTACCAGCCACTAATATTCACTAGGCTCATGAGCGTTCCATGTCTTCTTTCAGAGGTCTTCATGTACATCATTACTAAGTAGGTCCCAAGATTGAAAAGACACCCTAAAACAATCGCCTATTCACTCTATCAAACTCATTGCTGATAACTTGCATATGAAGTTTGGAGTGGAGATCTGCTGGAAGCAAGCTGAGTAGTAAGTGACATCTATGTCTTCTATGCACTTAGCTCTTTTAGTATCAGAGTGAGGTCAATGAAATCAGCAAATACACTCGATGCCCATTTGCTGCATCTAGAAATGAAGAATCACCACAATCAACTATCATAAATGGGTGTCATTGGTCCTAGAAGGTAGCTGTAGAAATGACATGAATTTGGATGTCATCCATGAGTTACCATCAAGATTGTTCTTTTTACATAAGTTAAATATTCTCTGAGTACACTTCTTCCTTAATGGGGTGTAGAAAATCTCATAGGCCCCCTCTTCACAGGTATCCACCCATGATTCTGAGTAGTAAGCCATTGATGAAAAGACTTGAGCTCTATCCAGATTCTTTCTGCAATGTCTGATGGCTCCAGCAGCCACACTAATCTGCAGAAGCAAGAGTGGTGGTCATGATAAAGCCAGCCAGCCTGACCTGATGTCACCAGGGGAGTGAGTGCAAGAGCCCATGCATGGTGTCAATAGGGATAAAGGCTACTCCAGGATGGGGCTGTTCTAGAATCTGAGCATTGCTCTGCTGCTGCACTAAGCCCTGACTGGTTCTTTGTCCTTCCCAGACTCTGAGAGCTTCCTGATAACCTCTGAGTAAAGGTTCAGTTTACATTAGCTGGGACTCTCTCTGAAGCTCCAGCTCATAACCCAATTGAAGCGTCAGTTAATGTGTGTATTCAGATCCCAGGAGGTCTTGACACATGGTGTAGAAACAAATAATAATTCATTTCTGAGAATGTTTCTATACTCTTCTTGGAAAGGCCAACCAAATCTTATTGATGACAGTGTTCCAGAGGAAGAATGATGGATGATTATTTTATATTGTGTTAGAGAAATGACTACTGCATCTCAATATGCCGGATTAGCTACAAAGGGATAAGTTAGCTTAAGGGGAAGAATGTCCTTTTCTTTATGTCTGTGTGGATTTGGAAAAAAATATCTGTGTGCTGTAGCATCATGATTCCTGAAAGACGTTTAAAAGAGCCAGTTCATGTTCACTGGGACTCTCAGGAAAGGCTATTTGATTTGATTTGATTGTATGAAGTACAGTGTCTTAGCTACTTTGGGCTGCTATAATAAAACGCCTTATACTAAGCAATTTATGAAGAAGAGAAATTCATTACTCATTATTATGAAGGCGGGGACTTGCCTTTCCTTGTGCATAGCATCATCTCTACGTAGAGAGTAGAACAGAAAAGGGCTCCCTCCAGTTTTCCTGTTAGGATAACATCATTCACAGTTTCATCCACTTGTATGTCCTAATGACCTGTCAATATGACAAAAATGAAAATTAGGTTTCATGTGCCTTGCTGAGGGATACAGATGTGCAGACTACACTGGGATGTCCTATACATATTCTTGTCATGCCAGTTACTGGGAAAGAATGACGGATTGGCTGATGCAATTCAAGAACAATCATGAGGTCTTATATTCGGAGCCAACAGAGGTCAATGAGCCTTTTTCCCAACAGGAATCTGTGCATGTAATATAAGACACAGACAAAGGGGAACAGAAAGGACACTGGCATTTAATAAGGATTCCACACAGCTCTCATAAAGTCTGCTTTGATGGAAGATTTACACCAAAAGCATCAGCCTTGAGTTTCTTGGCCTTTGGAAGGAATTTGCTTAGCTTTCCTGCTTGACCTTCACTGTGGCATTGACTCCTCTTCCAGAATGTTCTCTGAGATCTGGGGAGATGTTTATTGTTAGAGTTGAGAGCACCCCTTGGACTTTATATGGTGCTACTTTCCTTTTGCTTAAAAAATGAGATTTATGTGAGTTAGAATGACTCTGTACTTAGCCACCTACACTCTTTTCCCTTTTGCACTTACAATCTCCACTTCCTCTGATTCAGCTCTTTATTGCTATCAGTCCACCAGCCGGTATCTTATCTCTTTCCAAGGAACAAAGAGGGGCACTGGGTTCCACAATTATCAGCAAGGGGATTTGGCTGAAAGGAACAAAATTTTCAACTAAAATAGATCTTAAAAGTAGAAGGAGATGCTGTATCATTGAATAGAAATTCTTAAAAC
This sequence comes from Peromyscus melanophrys, assembly GCA_902168415.1. Lineage (NCBI taxonomy): Eukaryota > Metazoa > Chordata > Mammalia > Rodentia > Cricetidae > Peromyscus > Peromyscus melanophrys. The sequence continues at coordinate 13,408 of CABHPR010122035.1, read as the reverse complement.
TCTTACCATCACTTAGGTATGATAGGCACCAATGTAATACATTATATCTTCCTACAGATCAGCCACATCTAGAAATAAAACAGTTTGCAGTTTCTCTCCTTAGGGTCTTGATATTTCAGACACATCTCTAGGCATTAGAGTTTGAGAGGACAGAATTCCACACTGGGAGGTAGAACAGAATTAAAAGGGCTTCTTTTCATATGCCTTTCTATTTTTACTAGGACTGGCAATCTTTCTCAAAATCTAAGAACACGTCCTTCATTATACATCCTTCTTCCAGAAAGATCACTGCTTCATGTCCTGGTGTTGAAACTTTCATACCTGAAAAAAAAAATCTGTACTTCATGAGCAAGACATAATGTGTTAATTGTCTTTCAGGAAAACAGTCTGACTTCTAGCAAGACAGATATGAATGGTTTGTTTTTCTTACGAGAAAACCAGAGTGGTGAAATCAGACACTTGGAAACATAACTGAAATGAGGGGAAACAGGGCTTACTTTTTCGTGACTAATGGCCTAAATTGTGGAAATCACTCCAGTACCATGAAAATGCCTCTTCCTGCTGTGTTTCCTCAAATTCAGTCCATGACAGGAGGCGGGGCTGAGGACAGCAGCTGCAGAGGGAGATGAGACATTGCCATGAAGAGGGAGAATCACAGCCACGGAGTGTTTTTCCTTTCAGATCTTTAGATCACAGCAGCTAAAGGGTGAGCACCACATGCACAGACAGATGAGTGGGAGGCAACTGTAACCCTTCCTGTTTGTGAGACACTGCCCTGAAGAGCCTGTGAAGACATGGCCCACAGTGATAAATGTCTGAGAAGAAGAAAGAGGGATTCAATTAGAAACAGTTCAGATTGCATCATAAAAAAATACTGTTAGCTGAAGAGGGACCTGTTGAAAGAGAAGGCTAGATAGAAGTCTGAGATGAGATGATCCTAGGACAGGAATACCTCAACTATAAATAATATCCATGACCATTGTGTAAATGCACCTCATTTTCATTATCCATTTTTCAATTACTTTGCTGTTCAAAGAAATAACATCATGAAATTTGCAAGCAAATGGATGGAACTAGAAAAAGTTATCCAGAGTGCAGTAACTCAGACCCTGAAAGATAAGCATGGTATGTAGTCACTTATAAGTGGATATTAGCTGTAAAGTAAATGCTACAATCCACAGCTCCAGAGAGGCTAGGGAACAGGGAGGGAACAATAGGGGGTGAATGGATCTCCCTGGGAAGGGGGAGTGGAATAGACTTTGTGGGTGGACTGGGGGAGGGTGGGATGGGAACAGGAGGGAGAGAGGGCTGTGAGAGATGCATGGAACTGAGGGGCATATAGGGAATGTGGCAGAAACCTAGTGCAATGGGAACAACCAGGAATCTACAGGAGTGAAAACTCCTGGTAATGGGGGATAGAGTCTGAACTGCCCATCTTCTGTAACCAGGCAAGGATTCCAGTGGAGGGACTGGGACACCACCACAGCCACAAAAACCTTCTGCCTACAATTTGTCCTACCTGCAAGATGTGCTGGAGTAAAGGTGGCAAAGAACATGTGGGAGAGTGCAACCAATGACTAGTCCAGCCTGAGACCCACACCACAAAAGGGAGCCCATGTTTGATTGACACTGTCTGGAGGGCCAGGAACCAGGGTCTGGATAGCCAAAGAACTAGAATAGAGTCAAACAGTTCCTGGGGGTGGGGGATTCAATGAAATGATTCCTTATGATACTCTGATATACTTGTAGAGGACAGCATAATTATTACCAGAGGGGCTTCATCCAGCAACTGATAGGAGCAGATGCAGAGACCCACAAGCAAACAGTAGGGGGAGCTCGGGGAATCCTGCAGAAAAGGGGAAGGATTGTAGAAGCCAGAGGGGTCAAGGACACCACAAGAAAATGGCCAACAGAATCAATTAACCAGGGCTCATAGGGGCTCACAGAGATTGAACCAACAATCCGGGAGCCTGTGTGGGTCTGACCTAGGTCCTCTGCATACATGTTATGGTTATGCAGTTGGGTGTTCTTGTGGGACACCTAACAGTGGGAGCGAGGGCTGTCTGTGACTCTTTTGGCTGCTTTTGGGACTCTTTCCCTCCTACTGGATTGCCTTTCCAGCCTTAATATGAGGGGATGAGCCTAGTCTCATTGCAACATATGTCATCTTTGGTTGATAACCCTGGGAGGCCTGCCCTTTTCTGAAGGGAAGCAGAGGAGGAGTGGATCTGGGGGAGAGGGGAGGGGTCTGGGAGGAGAGGAGGGAGGGGAAACTGCAGTTGGGGTGTAATATATGAGAGAAGAATGATTAAAAATGGAAAAAAATATCCGTGACCATAGAAAACCTTATAATTAAATATGCGTGCAAATGAGTACGGTTGAGTGGATCCAAACCCTAACTCCTAACAGTATTAACTTCTTTGTGACCTTTGGTTCTTTCATCTTATTATCTGTTTCCTGTTTTAAAATAACCAAATCAAGCCTTATTATAAGTACTCAGGGCTATACAAGTTGAAGACGTACTTTTCATTTCTAAAACAGCATGTTAGAGAAAACAATGTGTCCCACAGTACACATTACACTTTGGGACAGTAACAGAATTGTTGTTGTTTCCTGCTGCCCTCAGGAGTCCAGGCATATGAAGCCAGAAAATAAGGGTAAATCAATCAATCAATAAATACTGCTCCTTATTCAAAGGATAACACAAAAAGACTGGATAGAAGTCTGATCAAATACTGCCTGATGAGTTGCTCCTGAGAGGAAAAGCAGAAGCAATGGGAACTTTATTTTTAAATTATCTATCATCTATGTATCTATTTTCATTTTGTCATCTATTTTCTGACATTCTCCTTCATGTGTGTCATCTATCTTCTATCTATCATCTACCTATCATCTCTCTAACAGGAGATTAAGATTTTCAGGAGTAGGTTTAAGGGTTTTGAACTTGACAAATCCCGGTGTTCTAACACAGGTTGACTGAGGTCCATGTGGAGATGACGTCATGTCTCCACTCTCTACTCAGTCCAGAGCAGAGCTTCAGAAACCTCACCCCTTCTCACTGGCACATTCTTCAGATGTTGTGAAGTTCACTCCATTATGGAAGACAATTCACTTTACTTACAACATACTGACAAGTTTTAGTTACATCTAAAGAGGACCTCCAGAGAAGTATCTGGACTGGTGTTTGACAATTATTGGGTACCTTGGCTGAGGCAAGTTGATACATAAATCAACCCTCATTTCACAAAGCTGAAAGGAACTAAATGATCAACTTTCCATGCTGTCAGGTCTTGCCTTCTTGGTTGTAAGCCTAGCCTTCAACAGCCAAGCCAGCTCTTCACTATTAGGCCTTAATACTTGTGAGTATCTCAGTTCTTATCATTGCATAGGATAATGTACCTATTCCTCAAGAATGTTAATACACCCAACACATCAAAAAGTAGTTAGTCACATGGCGTGAACTATTACAGGCTCTGGTGTCAGAAATGAAGAGCATATAGGGCTTTATCTAGATGAGGGGAGCAGAAGCCAGATATTCCCATAAAAATGATTACACCATTTCCTAACTAACTTTAAGGAATCACAACACAACGTTTCTTATAAAAGAATCCTTGGAGATGAGTTGATAAAGGTGAAGGCCATTCTTCCTATAATGTCCTAGTACACAAAAGCAGGAATGTGACCAAAAGTCTCAAATGAGTCATGGAGAGCTTATCAGAAATATGGTATATTCATATTAGGAAAAGGGGTAACAAAAATAAAACCTGTGTTGATTTAAACAAACCCTGAATGGAACTTCAACTAATCATATATTAACATTCAGTTTTTCATATATCCAAATATCACCTGGTACTGTACATAGATAAGGGCATGGCTATACATAGGAAACTAAACAAGTCTCTTTGATTGTTCAAAAAGAAATTAGGTGCTTTTCTTTCAGACATGAATTCAGTGGTCTGCTATCACAAGGATTTGTGAGCTTAAGTAAGCTACTTGCACTGTGAAGTTCTGTTTATTTTCACTGGTTATTATATAAGTTGGTTTTCAGGGTTTCCTTAAGGATTAAACATGATTGCACATGTAAGAGATTCAGAGTTTAGTGAAACACAAGACAGTAGTTCCTTGCCTTAGATGCTGTGAGACTGCTGCTATACTTCACATTTTGTGTCCTTCACTTGCCTCATTTGCTTCTCACTGCTGTGATGAAACACTGAGCAAAAGCAACTCGAGGAGGAAAGGGTGTATTTTATCTTAGAGCTTAGTCTGCCATCTAGGGAAGCCAAGAACTCAAGAGATGAGGCAAACACCACTGAGGAATGCTGTTTACTGGCTTGCTTTTCCTCTCATACTGAGCCAAGTATCTTATACAACCCAGGTACATCTGCCTAGGGTGGTGCCACACAGAGTGGGGTTGGCCTCTCACATCTATCATCAGTCAAGACAATGGCCTACAGACATGCCCATAGGCCAATATCACATGGTATTGCACAAAGATACTGGCACAGCTGTGCACTGCAAATTAAACCAGTCTTGTTGGTTGTTCAGATGGCCCACAGACATGCTAAAGTTATACAGACACACTGAAGACAAAGTCTCTCTCTCTCTCTCTCTCTCTCTCTCTCTCTCTCTCTCTCTCTCTCACACACACACACACACACACACACACACACACACACACACACACACACACACACCTTTCCTAGTATAGTATTACCAATTCTGTTGTCTTTATTGGGAAATCCCTTGCTAACGACTTATTCTTAATTGAAGTGGTTTTATATTATCCAAAAAAGCAAAGTACACCTGAAATGTGGAATTGCTTTGCTTAGGAATAAGTAGGCCCACTGAAAAAATACAGAGGAGGATGTTGAAAATTCCAGACTAACAAGGGAAGAGGCAGGGAGAAATGGTCATGCACCTGACCTGTGCCCTGTTTGCTTTGTGGCTGCTCCCTTTCCCTGGTCATGGGTTTAAGATATGTGTTTCACTATGAGTGATTATTAGAGAACATTGTGTTCTCTGAAGCTGAGCAGCAATAGATCTTCACTTCTTTCTGGAAAGCAGAGCTCAAATTTTGATAAATGTTACTAGAACACTATGGAAGAATGAAGAGATGAGGAGAGGGTGAGAAACTGAATATCCAACTCGGAGCTTTTTCAGCTGATACCTTAAAACTTTAGAGATGGATGAGTCTGTTAAGCCTTTTTCCTTCCAAAACTGCAGTAAGTGAAACTCAGGAACTTCAGCTGTTTGTATAAGATTAAACTGATTTCAGAGCTAAGACTCAAAAGCTGTGTCTCTCATCTCTAAGTCTACAGATCATTTCATTAATCGTTCATAATAAAATCATAGTTTAGTAAAAACAAAAAATATTCCTTGAGGTCAAAACTGTTACAGGAAAGAAAATGAAGCATATTTTATATATAAGTATTATTTTGTAGTTTTTATTTTTAAATTATTGCCTCTGAAAAGTCATTAATATTGAGAACTAGTCTTTATTTAATCTGAGAGAAATGTTGGCCATCCTGACAAGAAAAGATTAAATTAGAAGCTTCCCTGTCAAAAGAGTTTTCATTAAGTATCTTTTATTATAATGTGTAATGCTATATTTGTGAAATGCTTAAATATACAGAATAATGAACTAAACACATCCAGAGTACAAATTTTATGTGTGTGTAAATATTGTATAAAGAATATAAGGTATACAAAATGTGTATGCATTTTAATAATTAAACATTGAAAACCACTGCTGTGAACCGCTTCCATCTTCATTAGAAGCAGCTGTGACTACTCACAAGCGACCTTTAAGAGCCAACCTGATGGCATTCCCTCATGGAAGGAAGAGGTGGTTAGGGACTAAGCCCTCCAGTGAGATTTTAGCCTCTCCCTACCATGCTTCCTGCCACTTGTATGTAATTCTTCCTCAGCTGCACAAGGTCATAATGACTTGGGATCTGTCAGTTTATATGTACTGTGGAAGGTTGACTGGAGGGAGAGTACTGTCTATAAATCTATCAGGAAGTTGACATCCATGCTGGGGCGAGACTTTGCAATGGTGCAGCTGTTTGGGGTCACAAACTTTGGTGAGTACCCCCTTCACTGATGCAGTGGAAGGAAGTTCAATAAACTCATTGTTAGATCTTGTAAAACCTTCGTGGAATCATTCCTTGGGTCCCATCATTGGCTCTTTCCATGGTCAGTAAATGTCTATTTCTTGTTCCAGGAAAAGTTTATATAACCACAACTCTTGACTCTATAAAGTAAGTACTGTTCTTCAGGTGTGCTCCTGATGTTATCTACCATTGTTTCCCCTTCAAGAAGGAATTGCTGCTCTGAATTAACTGATTGAAATAGAAGAGTGCTGGCACAGGAGCGTCAGCAGGACTAAGAGGATGCATGTTCATGGAGACAGGCAGTGCTCAGTTCCAGGTGGAAGACACATTAAAGGCGCTTTCCAAATTTAGAAGTGTTATATTTAGTTTCAGACAGTTTGAGTCAATGCTTTTATTTCTTTCACATTTTAGAATAATTTTATTTTCAAACAAGCACACTGTGTGTTCATAAAAGGTGATGATAAAAACTGAGACAATATAAAAATTAATTCATTCAAGAAGGCTTTTTGTTTTTACTGAAAAACAATGGAAATTTGAAACACAAATATGGATTAATATGCATTTAAAATCCCCCCTTCTCTCTTTGTTTACATGATATTCCACTAACTAAATCCCATTTCCACTAACACTTCACTCCACAATGACACACTCAATATTCTCATTGCCTTCAGGAGCCACTTACTATTACAAAGATGCAAATAAGCAATTAAGGAAGACAGCTATTGATTGACTTTGTCAAAAATTGAGTAGATGTTGGTCTACTGAGGTTTCACTGGGATTTTAAGTTTTTAACCTCAGTTTTTCTAAAAAATGAATGAAGATATTCTAGAATTTGATTGACAGCTTTGAAACATAAACATTAGGCAATTGATAAGCTTGCATCCCTTTAAGGTATCTTCTTGGACATAAATATGTGCTTTATAAACAAGAGAGCATAGTGTTGAGGGTAGAGGGCACCTTCTGCAGTGAGAACTTGTTTGGAGGTAAATCTTAGGCACTCTTTTCTTAATGTGAGGAACCCAGTTTAGACTCCAAAACTGAAAATCAGCAACTTATTTAAGAAGGAAAATTAATTGACCCTCTTTTCTTACTTTATGTAATGATATTAAACTTTCTTTATATAATACCATATGTATGTATACATACATACATATACATACATATATATAAATCATAGTCTCCTTATTTGTTACTACATGCAGTATACAAGGCAAACACATTCAGGTTAGCCCCACTATACCCTGAATGTCCTTGCAGTTCCATTTAAAGCAACTATAATTTCCCTAGATCTTTCCACTTTACTGAATAATGAGTTCACCTCAAACATTACCCCTAGATTTTGTCTCCAACCCAAAAGATGTGGCAGAGAGAAGAAATAGAGTGAACTGCTTATAAGAGGAATTATACTGACTGGTCCTTCTCCCAAGAGGTCAGTAAATGGTTGGGGCACACAAAAAAATAGATAGATAGATAGATAGATAGATAGATAGATAGATAGATAGATAGATAATCAATCCAGGTAATTGAGAAGAGCAATTCTATGACATACACCTAGTCTAACGGAGTCAGGCAGTGCAAGGCTCACATATAAAGCCTGCTGCAAGTCAGTTCAGTGCAGGGTGTTCTATTAGACAGTGTGTGTGTGTGTGTGTGTGTGTGTGTGTGTGTGTGTGTGTGTGTGTGTTTGAGGCTCCACAGGCCAGAAGAATCTCTAAACAGGATCACAATTCTGAAATGGTCCTAAAGAGATCTCTGCTCAAAATTATTTCTCCAAGTAATACATGTCACCTTTTAAGATGTAACATTTGAAGTGGCTAACTACTACTAGAACTACCATCACCAAACACTTTTACAATGCCATGTTACCATCATCAAAATAATAAGGTTCTAATAATCACAGGGCATTACAACCCTACCACACCACTGTTTTTATCCCATAGCACTAATTCACAAGTAGATATCACTATTGCAATGTTATAGAGAAATAAATACAACTGGTGTATTTACTTCCTGTTACTGACCCAACTTTTATCTCAGAGTCAGATGCCCTGTGTCAAATTCATGGATACCTTGTCATTTATAGCCAGCCAGTCTCCCATGCTCCTTTGCTTTCTCAACTTCTATATATGCTCTCCTTTGGCCATTATCATCTTATATTTGTAATGTTATTTTCTGAAAATCTTAATTTGAATTGCTCATTATAGATTTTTCACTCTAGAATGCAGGATGCAGGTTCCTTGAGGATAGAGGGGACGTTTGCTAGATGTACTACTGCCCAGCCAGAGAATAAAGCACTGTGATAGACAAGAGGTCCCAGTGAAAGAACAAATGAATGGCTTCGTTGTTAATCTGTTGATAGATGAGAATTCAGAGACTCCAGACTTCAGTAGATTGCACACTCATGTTGATTCTGCCATATTTCATGCGAAGCTTCCTACATCACAATCATGGACCTCTTCTCACACAGCACCAAACTCTCCAGTTACTGAGAATTCTTGTCTGATCAGATCAACCCCAGCATTCCAGGTGAGAGGGAACTGACAGTGACCTTCTACTCTCAGCATCCAATCCCATCCCTGGGTGGATCTGACTCACAGCAGGAGATGCCTGGCCTCCTTAGATCCACTAGTCTACCCCACACACCCACCAACAAGAAAACACCAGTCTCACCTCAGACCTCCAACATTGCCGAGCACCCATATTTGGGACTGAGTCTATGGTCCTGTCTCAGTTGCATTTTTCCCTGTGCATCACTGTCCTGAATCTAAAGTAACCACTAAAAACTGCAGGTGAGTACATGGAGGTCATGCTTATTCTCTTTGCTAAAACTTGTATTTCTTTCTGGTTTAGCTAGTAATACAAGAAATAGACACACACACACTCTTTGTCTATATGAGAGACAACAAATTTGTGACATTTTTCCTTTTAAACAGGAAGACCCAAGGACACCTCTCCAATATAAAAAGTCAAGCTGAGAGATCAGAAGCTCCTTTTTCTGTCCACATCCCTGATTCGGCATCACAGTAAGCAACCATGAGCCCTTCTTTCTGCCCCTGGCTTCCTCAACTTAGCAACACTCCTGTTAAAGCTTTTTGTTTTCCTCTTTTTGACAGATGACTCTTATCTGGACAGAAACTACTGAGAGCAAAATAGAGCCAATATTGCTTTTCCACAGCTACACTGTCCACACTGGAGAGCTTGCATCAAGTACTTTAACCAGATCACACTTTGTCTCATGTCTGAAATTCTTCCAAAGCCCAAACTCAGTGAAAGCTTGTAATCTATCTATGGAGACCAAAAACATACTGATAAATTGTGTTATACACACAATCAAAACAGTGAGCAGAAAATTCATCCAGGATAAATGACATTTTCATAATGTCTATCAAGCAACTCCTTGAAGTTGTAAAAGCAGTTTAAATGATTGTTAGTGTCTGCTCTCTCCCTGCCTGAGCACTGCCCTCGGTAGCAATCGAAGTCAAAGGATTAAGAATGCACTCACACCCACTGTGTAAGGTCTTTGATAAAGGAGCAGATCTACTCCACTTGTTTTGGTAGATTTGAAGAAAGTCGCAGTCTGTACTGTGTGTGCCAGGGGTTATCTATCTAAAGGGGAGAAAATGCAGACATTTTTAAATATTTATCTTTTCAATTGGTCATTCTAATCTTAGTCCTTACCCTTTCTCAATAATTACATGTTTTCCATAAAAATATACTGTTTCAAAAAAAAGTGAAAAAAAAAACTGAGTGTGAAGTCAACATTGTGTGTGAATGGTGCTAACCAGGGCAGAGGCCAAATTGAAGATCACAGCTACAGAGAATGTCTGCAGATGTTAGAAGAAACATTCAGTCAGTGGACGCAGCCATCGTATGCTAGGACTGCAGACAGCCGACTTCACGCTCAGGGTCAAACCCCGCTCTACTTTTGGGGGAAAAAATCAAGAATTCAGAAGTATACTAATAATTAAATAATGGGAATAGAAATGTATTTACATTTCACTCTATTTGTGCACTGAAACATCGAACCCAAATCCTCCCTCCAGCTCCACAGATGACAAACCAGAACAGACACAGATGACGAGTTTAAGGACAAAGGGGAAGGACACAGACGTCAGCTCTGAAATCTGCTTTTCTCATAACTCAAGCTGTTGATACAGATTGAAAGGACTGATATTTCTCTGAATTAAATTTAAATGGAGAACATCATGATGAAATAAGCAGTCCAAGTGAAAGGTTTTTAATTTAAGCCTGAGTATACATCCGGAAATTCATTCCATCTTTCTGGACGTCAGTTTCTCTCTAACTGGAAAATACTTGAGGCCCTTTATTTCAGAGAAAATCACACATAGCTTCCTGTCTTCCAACATTGTAGCATTTGTTGGCTTTCTGAACTATTACATGCCTGTCTTTTTTGCAATAAACCAGGATCAGAGAAAAAAAATCTGACAATTTGGTCATTTTTTTCTGTGGAAGGGTCCAGTGTTGAGAATAGTCATGTTTATGAACCTGTTTAAACAGTATATAAATATCTGCTATAAGATCACCCTAATCAGTCTGTGCTCTACACAAGCCCTATTGTTCTGTATAATTAGGGGAAATTACTTTTGAATATGCACACAACATAATTGGTTATATAAGTCCCTGTCCCCCTACCCCCTTATACATCCACACAAATCTGTATTTTATTTTAATGTGATTTTTTTAAACTCTTTCTAAATTGTCCATAGCCTTCTGTTCTTGTATGATTAGATTCACTTCCTATGATGATCTCCAGTTGTATCTACTTTCCTACAGACAACATAACTTCAGTCTTCTTTGTGACTAATGAAGCCGCACTATGCATATATACTGTTTTCTTTAGCCATTCATCTTGACGGACACCAATGCTGACTCCATAGGCTGCAGTTGTGAGGGATGCTGTGATGAACATGGACATGCAGATATCTCCCATGGAAACCAACCTCCATTGCTGGGTGTATACCCAGGAGTTGTGGCTGGGCCATATGGTAGCTCTATATTTTAGAGAAACCACTCTACTGATTTCTCTCATGTCTGGACTAATTTGCTTTTCCAAAATTGTGTACAAGAGGCTTTATTCCCTGTACCTTGGACATTTGTAGTTTTTTTTTTTTTTCTTGCTAGCAATGCAGAATGGATAGAGAGAATTTCAGTGTGGGTTTGATTTGTGTCTTTCTGATGGCTAAAGATAAAAACAATTTCACATTTTTATTGGCCATTTCACTTCATCTAAAGTGTCTGTTCATTTTCCTGGTGATTTATTGGATTATTTACTCTTCTGGCATTTAATGTTTTGGGTTCTTCTCTCTGCCTGGTGAATCGCTGGCCATTGTGCCATTCTGTTCTCTGTTTCTGCAATTGGTTGTGTTCCCTTTGTCATGCAAAACTTCTCAATTTGATGTAATTCCAATTGCCAATCATTATTGCAGTCATTCAGATTATCCCTTCCTATCCATATATTTCTGCTGTGTTCCTTCAAATTTCTAGGTTTTTTTAAAACTGGGTTTTGAATAAAGTGATAGATAAGGACCTAGTTTCATTCATCTACATGTATACACCAAGTTTTTTCACCATTATTTTTTAAGCTAAAAAGAAGTTTTTGTTTGTTTGTTTTTTTAGATTTATTTATCACATATACAGTGTTCTGCATGCATGCCAGAAGAGGGCACCAGATCTTATTATAGATGGTTGTGAGCCACCATGTGGATGCTGGGAATTGAACTCATGACCTCTGGAAGCGCAGGCAGCACTCTTAACCCCTGAGCCATCTCTCCAGCCCCTAAAAAGAAGTTTTTAAAGTTAAAAAAATGAATATTTTTGGTAGCTTTGTCAAGTTCCAATGGCTATAGGATGTGTGGCCTTTTCCAAATCTTCTGTTCTACCATCTTCTTGAGCACTTCTGTGACAGTAAAATGTTGTATGCTAGTGCGACTAAAACACGATTTCAAACCAGATATTCCAACACCCTCAGCATTCCTGACTACTTGGGATTACTTTAACTATTAGGGAAATAAGCTCTATTTGACTGTAGATTGACAGAGACAGCTGCCTGCCTAGACAGTCATTCAATGTTCCTCTGTAATGTTGGGGCACCCATCTTCAGCCCACAGGCCTGGAGTCTCTCAGTCACTTCTCTCTGTGTCCTGTAGAATGTCTGGCAGTTTCCTCTGTGAAGCAAAAACCTGAAGGACCATCTCACCTTGCAAAGTTCAGTGGTCATCTTCCTAGGGGTCCTGCATGTCCAGTCAATACAACATTTTGTCAAGCAGTCCAGGCAAGAACAGTTTCTTGCCCAAATGGCTACACAGGTAAGACCATGGAACACGTGGTGACACATAGATTGACAGAAATGGCTGAGTTTAAGTGTAAGAGCCGGTCAGTGGTGGGCCTGAGCTCATGGCCGAGCAGTTTAATTAATAGAAGGCTCTGCGTGCTCACTTGTGTTTAAGCGGCTGTGAGACGAGTGACTGCAGGCCAGGCAAGACACAAGAAAAACTTTCAGTTACAATACTCAACTTCATAAGGAGAAACAGAAAACCCAGGATATCTAAAACAATCCTTTACAATAAAGCAACTTCTGGAAGCATCACCACACCTGACTTCAGGCTCTACTGTAAAGCTATAGTATTAAAAACAGCTTGGCATTGGCATAAAAACCGACATGTGGACCAATGGAATCAAACGGAAGACCCACATTAATCCGCACACCTATGAACACCTGGTTTTCGACAAAGAAGCCAAAACCGTACCATGGAAAAAGAAAGCATCTTCAACAAATGGTGCTGGCATAACTGGATATCAATGTGTAGAAGATTGCAAATAGTACCATCACTGTCACCATGCACAAAACTCAAATCCAAGTGGATCAAAGACCTCAACATAAATCCAGCTACACTAAACCTGAGAGGAGAAAGTAGGAAATAGCCTAGAATGCATTGGCACAGGAGACCACGTTCTAAATATAACACCAGTAGCACAGACACAGAGAAATAATTAGTAAATGGGACCTCCTGAAACTGAGAAGCTTCTGTAAGACAAAGGGCATAGTAAATAAGACAAAACAACAGCCTACAGAATGGGGAAAGATCTTCATCAACCCCACATCTGACAGAGGGCTGATCTCTAAATTATATAAAGAAATCAAGAAACTAGACAGCAAAATACCAAATAATCCAATTAAAAAGTGAGATAAGAACTCGGCCCCAGTTGCCTGCCAGCAGGCAGGGCTCCTGCAGGAAGGCTCCCCATTCACCAAGACCCCTCAGCAGCAGACCCTG
>CABHPR010122034.1:0-11897 GCA_902168415.1 Peromyscus melanophrys | reverse complement strand
ACACACACACACACACACACACACACACACACACACACACACACACGTACGTGTCAGTTTTCCTGCTGAGTCAGCATTTAATCTTCATGCCTGCAGAAACAAACTAAAGCCACCCAGAGAAAAACAGAGACATTGCTAACTTAGCATGAATAAGACTACATATATTTACTAATTAAAGTCTCCACTGCCTTTCCTCCCATTCAATAAAGAACAAAAAGTAAAGCGTGATTTCCTTCTAAAAGAATTGATTTTGAAAACAACTTTATTTCCAAAATAAGATATACTTAAATATATTTGTTTTAAAAATCCTTAAAAGTATAAAATCAGTTTTCAGTTCTGAGGGGGATTATAGATCAGAAAATGACTTGCTGATATAACTTAGTTTTCTATAATGTGTTATCTTGATTTTGCAAGTAAGCTTTCAAGTTTTTTGTTTGTATGTTTAAGTTTCTGTGACCTTTCTTCCTGAATGAGCAGCACAGCCTATCTGAGAATCAGGACTTTGTCCTGGCAAGGGTCAGTTTGCAGAGAGCTTAGTTGGTCTGTGCTGCCTGGTTTAAATAGCCAGACACCTGCTGAGCAAGCCCTGTGAGTGGTTGTGCAGGCTTCCTCACTTACGCTTTGCAGAGCTGGAACACAAAGACCACGATTGTTACCCAATAAGCCTGAGTCACATACTTCTACCAATCGCCTTAGGAGAGCTGGTTACCATGGAATCCACCATCTGTTCACTCCCCGCTGCCGGAATGTGATTATCCTTGCTGGGCTGGGAACGTGGCGTTAGCAAGGGAGTCTGTGTAGTGTGAGATTATCTGCGGTGCACTGGCTATTGGGAGACTCCATTTGGCTTACTGGAAGAACAAATGAGGGGAACTGTGCTCCAGCCATTTGTGACTTGTAACCACAAGGAATAAATCAGCTTTTCTTGGGTAAGTAACCTGGTACTGCATATCTACTTTGTACGGCATTTGGTGTGAATATCATCTTTCTGTGGTCAAGGAAAGGAAGCCCTAAGCTCTTTGGTAAGAACCCCCCCCCCTAAAAAAAAAGAAAGCTTGCACACTTGTCTTTTATTGATTTTAGACAGCCTGTACAACTGCACGTTGGAATTATCCTGTAATGTTTGAAAGTAATTTCCTGCTTGTGAAAGTGTACTGTGATCCTTGAATGTAGCAAATACAGTCATCTTGTAATGGCTTCTACAGTGTTCTCATTGAAATACACCATGGCCACAGTGGGTTCAATGTCTGTTCTTATTTGAGAAATGACTCCCATCAGTGGCATTTGTAGATTATGCTCAAATTAAGGTTTATAGTGGACCACATGTTTGAAGTGTGTCTGTGCAGGTCTCAAGGGCTGGAGCATGTGGAAACAATGTGACAGCGATGTAGCGACAGATGAGGCTCCGAGATAAGGGAGGGGGAACCATGGCTGGCTTCTCAAGAGCTTCCTTTGTTACTGTTATTTCCTTTTGTCCACAGCTACTTAGAATGTGTGTTACATATTGTCAGCCGCAGAAGGAAATTTTAGTTTTAACAAATGGATGACTGACATTTTTCCTTGTGGCTCTGAGGTTGGTAGCTCAAACAAGGGACTACTATGTCCTTTGTAAAGCAGCATTGTATCTCCTTCCCCCAAACTGCCCTAAAATATAAAAGTGTAAAACAAAAACAGCTGTATGCTCTGGAGACTTCTTTTGTGTCAGTGTTTCTGTCCTTGAAACCCCAGCGCTAGCACCCTGAGTTTAGCTGGTCTGCCATTTTATCTTCTGTAGGGAGGGCTGCAATTGGAGGCTTTGCATGTGCAGTTCAGTCAAACTTGAACCATGTTGTCCTCTTGGGTGTTCATATTAGTGAGCCAGTGGCTACCTAGAGAGCTAGAAACAGTCATTGCTCACAGGCACTATGCTTTTTTTTTTTTTTAAAGCAGTATGAAATTAGTTAGCCTGGTATTAGTCAAGGACTCATGTTTGTATTTCATTAACAGTTTTCAAGCCTGTTTTTACAGATTCCTGGTATTAACTATAATTGACTTTAGTAGTCGGCATTTATAGTAAAATTTTAAATATGCAAATTAATCTAGGTACATACTATCTTTAAGAAACATCTCTCAACAATACTAGATATGTCTACCTGATAACTTCCTTAATAACTATACAATGTTTTCAGCTAATCTTGTGTTATTCAGAAAAAAAATTGACTAATCAAAATCAATAAATAATTGAAGGTGTACAAAGTCAAATCATGTATTTATGGTACTATTGTTGTTTTAATTACCCTGTATCTTAGAAACTTGAAACAGTGCTGGAGTGCAGTGTGCTTACCATGTGCCTTGGCTCTAGTTACTCAGGCCACTAAGTGGGCAGTACAAATTTGTGATGTGCTACTATTTTCCAGTTACCAACTTCAGTTAGCAAGGTGGATGTCTGTCATGGTGTTGTAGGCTTTGGCAAGTACACTTGAAGCATATTTCTTAAGATCGTGTTTGTTCAGGTTTCTAGCATATCAAATAATAAACCTTATTTGATAAAGTATGATCAAAATCTTTTAGCAGAATATTCACATTGAAAGGGAAAAGTGTCCTGGCTTGATGTAAAACAGTCTCAGTGCCCAGCTGTCTACCTACCAGAGCATAAAACTCTCATGGAAGTCCAAGGCAGATGTGCACGAGTGGAAAAAAGGGAATCTCCTCTCTGAAGGATTAAATGAGCAGTCACTCACCTATGACTTTAGAATGGGATTTTCATTTTGTCTTATGTGAATAACAACATGATGAATATTTCTCTTTTCTGTAATTAAAAAGTATTTTTATCTGGATGCATTTAAGATACATTACTTTGAAAGAATAAAAGGTTCAAAGTCTTTGTTATATCAACCACTGACAAATTTGGCAGCTCTGGAGGGTGATTCTCAACTGAGATGAGTGGAGAGCAGGCCACAGGACCAGTCCATACAGAGCACTGGTTGTCCCGGTCCAGATACTCAAAGTCCGGGGTGCACAGCCAGGTGACTGCTCCTCACTTCTTGTGGGTTTAGACCTTGTAAGATGTCTACTTCTATTCATGGTTTTGCCAGCCCTGGTGCTGGCCTCTTTCATGAGGATTGAGAATGCATGGATTCTTGGGTCTGCTGAGAGCACTGGCTTTGATTGTCCCCATCTTTCTATGTGTGTGGGCTGCTAGATTTCAGTGGTTTTTGAGCTTTTTGCTAACTCTCTCAATGCTAAGATTTTTTTCAGGTCTTCAATGAAATTTAGGAACCATGTGTGTTTTATGTTGATAAATATGTAAAATGAACTATTCATTGTTGTTTCTTATAAAAGTATTAAATAGAAAACTAAATAAACTTGACAGTGATTCAGATCATTCACTGTCAAGGCAGACAGCAAATCATTCTACTGTGAGTTCACATTAGTTAGGTTGGTCATATTTTTTTAATATTATTTGACACATAATGCTGAAATGCTGCCTGACCTAACATAGTCCGGTAAATAGGTCATAGAGCTAATACTAGAGGTTAATTTTGAATAACTTTCTTCCTGTTTTTTTTTAAAATTTTATTCTAACTTCTGAATTAAATCCTTCTGTCTCTTTAAAACGTAGATTGTTTTCAAGTTCACTGTTTGAGGCCCCAGTGACTGCTTTGTCCTTGAGCTGGGATGATGGAGTAGGAAGAGGGGTTTAGATTAGAGAATCTGTATCCAGTCATTGCTGGAAAATGCTGCTCTGCTCAGAGACACTTGGAGCTGCCTGTTTTTGTTGTTTTTGTTTATTTTGTTTTAGTAGACGTTCTGCAAATTGTTCTTTTCTCCTCTCCCACAATTCTGTATTGTCATGATTGCAAATAATACTTAGAATGGGATAATTGTATACATCAGCAAAATTTTGTGTTGTGTTAGATGCAAAGCCTGTAACACATGCATCTGAAAAGTGTAAAATCATGAAGAAGCTGCATTTGGGGAGGGGCTTCCAGTTTGCCTTAGGTTCCAGTCCTGGCTGTCTGAGTGGTCCTCCTGTGTCTCCTGGTGACTCCCGAGCTGCTCTGCTATGCAAAGGCAAGGTTCCCTTAATGTTGCAAGGAGTCAGGCTCTTTGGGCCACAAGGAGCAGCTTTATGGACAGCAGCATTTTTCTTTTTCTCCCTCAGTTCAGGTCACTTATCTTCTAAAGGTGTGGTGGAGCCTTATTCTTAGAAGAGTTTTGTCTGGTATGAGTAGCCACACTGTAGTGCTTTGCTCTTTTGTAACCGTGTGTCCTTCCTTTCCCTCCTCCTCTGTCTCAGCCTTTTCTGATACTTATTTATTTATTTGTTTATTTGTTTGGGTTTACTGATTTCCTAGTCTTAGACTCAGATTAATGAAACAGCCTAGTATATTCACATAGATAGTCAGGCTAATTTGTGGTATTTTTTCATCCATATATATATATACACATTTCTGCAAAGATCCTAATAGAAACAGAATCATCTAGTTTTTAACCCAATTTTAGAGAAAAATTTCAGGCCTGTGAAGACAAAACAGTTATCCCAGGTCACAAAAGCTGTGAAATTCTCATATTGGTTATGGCAGTTTAAATGCAAAGGCGAGAGCAAGATCTACTGGCTTTACTCCCCCGGTGAGTAGCAAACATGGGGGAGGTCTCCCTAAAATCCCACTGGTGGAATTTTCAGTGAGCATTGAGAGCATAGGTCTAACATAATTTTCTCAACCATCAAATTCACAGGAAACATAGGTTTCTTATTATAAATGCTTGACATTTAAAAACATACCTGTCAAACCAAGTGGATACCTGGGTGCTCAGTTTGTATGTTGTCTCCCTCTGGCTGTCTGTACGTGGAAGTTAAATGACAACTAGAATCCTGCTGGGAGACTGAGGTAGATGAAATGGAGTGGGGTAAACACTAAGGAGAGACAGTCCAAAGGACAGGGATAGTCTACTCTGTGGTACACATCTGTCACCTAGATACCTGTTCCTGTTGTGGCTCAGTGGGGCTCTTCTTTGGACGTCACAGTACTCCGCCTGGGTGGCTTATGTAATTTCCACTTCCTCTGTTCTTTTACCAACTACATGTCCACCTTTCCTAGGACCCCCTTCATACTTATCAAGACAGTCTTTCTTTGAAGATGTTACTGTCATTAGTGTTAACTTTTCATTTCTTCATAAAATAGTTATTGAACATTGACTTTGTGCTAGGTACTAGGATTTGGTGCTAGGGTGCAAGGTCACTGGTGAAATTTTCATGAAAGTGGGATAAGTCATAATAAAAGTTAAAAAAAAAATTGAACTTTTAAGCAGTGTCCATTTTCTGAAGACAGATAAGTATTGAGGGGTTGGGAGCAGTAGGCTTTAGATTAGGTAATCAGGAATTGTTTTATATAAAAAAAGTCTCATTTAAATGAGATACATTACATCATAAAACAATCACATGTGATCCAGTTCCATGGGAGTGTTGTCTTCACTTTATGGGGGAGAAGATGGAGGGTGCAATCAATAGGGTTATACAAAAATCTTGTTAAAAGGCTAGTGAGAAAATGGCTCAGCGGGTGAAGATGCTTGCTGCCAAGCCTGAGGTCCTAAGTTCCATCCCTGGGATATTCACCTGATAGGAGAAAGGGACCGGCTTCCTCTGGTTGTTCTTTTATCTGCATGCATGCCCTTCCTCTCAAACATAAATTTAAAAAAAGAAGTCTTTGGCCTCTTATGCTAGGGATGGGCACTACAGATACATTTTCTTTCATAACTTAATGCTAGTATGTGTGTTTTTAAACCAAGATGCTAATAGACATAGACATAACTTGAGAAGACATTTCAGGACAGTAGGGATGGACAGTCAGCATTTAAAAGTCTAGCACAAAGCTAGACATCGTGGCTCACACTTGTAATACCAACACTCAGAAGGCTAAGGCAGGAGGTTTGCTGTTAGTTGGTCGTTTCTTATTCTTGGTATGAATATATATTTTATATATATTTAAAGTCAACACACAAAGTGAAACTTGTGTAGTCAGAAGTGTCCTTGAGAAAGTCTTAGGCAGGCATAGCTGTGGAAATTAATCTTGTCAACATGGTGAGTGTGGATCTTTCTCCACACGAGCTAAAATGATTATTTTGCTTGAGTTAAGGAGTGTGTGCTGAGGGCTCATCTTTGGAGTCACAAAGACCAGAAATCAAGGCAGCACCTGCTTTGTAATCTCTCTCCTCCCTGCACTGCTTGGCACTCTGACCACACCACAGGGCACAGTGTGAAAGTGCTGCACCTCTGAGCATGCGCTCTCTCGCACATGCTACCTTCTCTCTCTACAAAGCGTTTATAGTTCCATTGGAGTAACCTTAAATTTGAGTAGGAGGGAGTTTGTCATCATTGCCCAGGACATTTGCTTCTTTACAACTTCCTATAGATTTTAGATTGTTAATAATGGTTTTACAGAAATGTTATGATAAATATAAAAGTTAAAGGTAAATTAAAATGTGATAGAGAAGACAAGCCTGCTTCAGGTAATGGTTACAACAGACTATTTTATGCTTACATTAGAGAGTATATAGTAGTAAAAACTTTAAGGATAAACTTCCTCATAATCGTGCTGTTTTTGTTCAACAACAATAGTGATTTGTTCAACAACAACTTTGTTGTTACCATTTGTACTCAGATAAAAGTTGCACAAATACTGGTAAAAGGCGTTACAGAGAGGACCCACACAGTGACTGTGGGACTGAGTGGCTGTGAAGCCCTTCACTGTCCCATGCTGTGTTGGGGAAATAGCTCGCACTCTGCCGAGATTAAGGGGCTTGAATGTTCAAGGGAGATCATGTGATACAAACCATGGAACTCTTACAGGAGGAAGTCTAATATGCAAACGTCTTCAGAATGTGGGGTGAGCATCAGCCAGTGCTGAGACGTACCGAGAAGGCAGATAGTGTATTCTGGGAGAAAACTGTAGGGTACTAAGCTGTGTTTTTTACGTTCTGTGGTTGTCTTATTTTCTCTTTTGTTGCTGTGACCAAAGCAGTTTAAGGGAGAAAGGGCTTATTTTGGCTTCAGAGAGAGGGAACCCATCATGGAGAGGAAGCATAAGCATGAAGCCAGCTTGGCAGCCAGGAAGCATTGGGAAAATAGGAAGTGGGACCAAGCTGTGGAACTTGAAAGCTTTCCCCTAGTGTCATACTTCCTCCAGCAAAGATGGCCGCCGGCCTGGGGCCATGTGTTCAAATACATGAGCCCTATGGGTGCATTTCATATTTAAACCACAGCAGTGGTTATGTTAAACTCTGGCAGTAATGCATTGACAAGCTATACTGTCAAATCAGCCTGCTTGTTTAACCTTCCGACATTACATTACCCTATACAACCAAAGATCTATAATGTGGGAAAAGGTGTGTGCCCCAACATAGTCAGTACTAATGTGAAGTTGCACAAAACATTCTTTCTCTTCACTTGGAAATAGCCAAACTCCATGAAGAGTCAGCTGACCTCAGCATCAGACTGTTTTCTATAAAGCTGACTTTTCTCCTTTACATAACTGAAGAGCATGGTATTTGTATAAAACTTCTAGTATTGAGCAGATCAGATGGCATCTCTCCACATCAAAGTTAGATGGCTATTGCTGTGACAGAGAAGTAAAGACAGTCTTGCCCTCAATAATCTCACTTTAGTAACTGGAATGTATTAACACAAGGCTCTTAAATAACAGTGCAGTGGTGTGGGAAGGTGCTGTGGCTGCACAAAGAGAAAGAAGGCTTCATGTCCTGTCCAAGAGCAGGACAATGTCCCTTTTGAGACAGCTGTACAGTGACACTTGAGAGTAATATGAGATTTGCCAGGTGGTTAAAGACTAGTATCAGAGGAACATATATAAAAAGTCAAATACTATAAAAGAATAATATAGGTTTGCAATGTAAGAATGTCGGATTGGGTGTGGGAGTGCAATAGTTAGGAACAGTAAGATAAAGAGCACCAACTTTTGTTGCTGTGGCGAGTTTGTGGCATGAGCTCACTGAGATTTTAAGTTGGTGAGCATTGTGGTTCTGTGCATGTTCTGGAGCTGTGACCTTGGCAGTTCTGTGGGGTGCAGGGCCTTGGCATTTCCCAGGGAGCAGTGGGACAACAGGCCATCGGAGTCAGGACAGTAGCAAAGGGGGTATAGAAGGGACAGAACCTTCAAAGAGTAGGATTATTAGGACGGCAATTAATTGGATATATCAGTGCTGCCGCGTTGAGAACAGCTTGAATGTGGGTTGATGAAATATCATTAGCTAAAAAGGTGACACAAAGAGGAGGTAGAATTGAATCCCATATTTGACTCAGAAATTTCATTTGTTTCTCATCACATGTCTAACTGGCTCTGACTGGTATATGAAATTTGTGCCCTTTACTTTTTTTAATATTTAATTAAATTTCTTCTTTGACAATCTCATATAGTGCATTCTGAATACTGTTACCATCACACCTTTATCTCCCTCACACCCTAGGTCCTATCACTCCTCTTCCCATAAGTTCCTTTCCTACATCCATATTGATTTTAAATTAGCATATGAGAGGTTAGATATCATTGTGACTTTTTTAACAAAGTGTGCTTTGGCAATTCTTCCTTCCATTCTGCCGTCCCTCAAGTCCCATGGAAGGCCCGAGTTCTCAGCGTGCTGCCAGCCTTCCCAGCTTCCCATCGGCAGAACCGCCAAGGCGACAGGAAAGGAAAGCGAGAGACTTGGAGATTTTTCATTTTCTTCCTACTCATACCTCGATCTCTCACATTCATCACCGTTTAAAATTGTTGCCTGCAGGTGACTGAACTCTTGCTAAAGGCAAAGTCAGAAAACAGCCTTCTGAATTCACAGTGTAAATCTACTACACATACATTCATGGAAAGTCTGACCCTAATGAGCTAGCAACTTATCCTGCATACCTCAGTTGTAAGATTCTGAAGCCGTGTGAATGCTGAGGACAAAAATGGCGGAGATGTCTGTGGTGGTATTGTGTTCCCCAAAATATTGTGTACCTTAATAAACTTATCTGGGGTCAGAGACGGAATAGCCACAATATGAAACAGAGGTGAGGCAGTGGTAGCATACGCCTTTAATCCTAGCATTCCAGAGGCAGAAATTCATGTGTTCAAGGATACACCCAAGCACGGTGATACACACCTTTAATCCCAGAAAGCCACACCTTTAATCCCAGGGAGTGGTGGTAGAAAGCAGAAAGGTATATAAAGCGTGAGGACCAGAAACTAGAGGCATTTGGCCTGGAGAGGCCTTTGGCCTGGAGAAGCCTTTGGCCTGGAGAAGCATGTGGCTGGTTAAGCTTTCAGGCTTCTAGCAGCAGTTCAGCTGAGACCCATTCTGGATGAGGGCTTGGGGCATCCAGTCTGAGGAAACAAGACCAGCTGAGGATGCGGTGAGGTGAGATAGCTGTGGCTTATTCTGTCTCTCTGACCTTCCAGTGTTCACCCCAATAACTGGCTCAGGTTTGATTTTATTAATAAGACTTTTAAGATTCATGCTACAGATGTCGGTTTTTGTTGCTGTGAAATGATAGGAGTAAACATGGTCACCAACTAAGCCCCTTAAATAGTTAATAAGTCACCGCTTCTTCTTAACTTTTACATTCTTCCTCTAACGTTTTCTCTATCATGACCACGCTCAGTTGACCCTTGAAGTAGCTCATGTAAGGCTGGCCAGGTCCACTTTTAGTCATTATTTTGTTTTATGTTCAGATTTGTGACTCTTCGAAGATGTGTGAAGACAAACAACATAGCCTAGAAATAGCAAAAGAAAGGAAAACATGTGGTATCTCACACATACATAAACTATATAAAGAAAACAGTCTTTAGCTTACTGATGTCAGTTATATACAGATTTAGTCTAAGATACTACAAGCCTAAGTCAGTGACTCCCACACTGCTCCAGGGTCTCTCCGTTTAGCTTATCAGAGAAAATTCGTTTTTCCAAATATCTGTGAGGCCTCAGTCCATTCCCACTCAGTTCTCCCTGATAAGGTAATATAGTAGGAGGTGGTAGAATTTGCTGTGATTATCTGTGTGTTCGTGAGTGCTTGCCTAAAGCCACGTGGATAGAAATTGCAGAGAAAGCACTTACTGGAAAGAGTGAGTCCTACTCAGACCTGCTTAAAGTGCTGGAGAGTAACTAAGGAGTCAAGGCTTCATTGGCAGATATGCTAACTTCCTCTTCCTGAATGAGTCTGTAGGTATTTGTTTTGCCTTTTCTACCTGTCTTCTTTGCCTTCTGTTGCTGTGAAAAATCACTGACCAAAACCAACCGTGGAGGAAAGGTTCATTTGCCTTACACATCCTGATCATGATTCATCACTGAGAGAAGCCAAGGTAGGGACTCAAGCAGAGCAGGGCCCTGGAAGAACACTGCAGCAGCAACCCCAGAGAACTGCTGTTTACTCGCTTCCCTATGGCTTGCTCCATTTGCCTTCTTAGACAACCCAGGACCACTTGCACAGGGATGGCCCCACCCGCCATGGGCTGGGCTGTCCTGAGTCAGTCACTAATCAAGAAAATGCCCAGGCTTGCCCACAGGCCAATTTTATGGAGTCATTTTCTCAATTCAGGTTCCTTGTTCCTAGACCACTCAAGCTTGTATCAATTTGACAAAAAACAAACAAAGAAACAAACAAACAAAAACAACCAAAGAACACCATCCCTGCTCTTCTTTTAGGAGTATCTCTGCTGGATTCAACATTCTGCTGGTGGTGCTGTTGCACATAACTTATTTGTTTCTTCCTGAATTACTTAAAACCCAGCTCCTTCTGACAGTCGTGAAATCAGTGCAGGCAGACAGAACTGTATTTTTGCAGATACTTGTGAGTACTTGTGTCTTTTGAATATAGAAATGAAACCAAAAATCTGCAGAGGAAGAATACCATAGAAGAAGGCAGATTTGAATTAAAAAAAAAAAACCTGATTTTGAATGTATTTATTATTAAAAGGAACATTTATTCCTTTAAAAGCTGGAGGCAAATGGGCTCTTTTTCCCCCATTGGTGGGGGGTCATGTGTGTGGAAGTTAGAGGACAACTTCAGGAGTCAGTTCTTATCTTCCACCATGTGGGCTCTAGGTCTTCAGGCTAGGGAGCAAGCACTTTTACTGCTTAGCCACCTCTGCTGGCCAGCAAAGCTCTTAATCGAGATAACTGCAATAACAGTCTTCAGCCACAAGGGCTAATAGTTACTTCAGTGTGTTATTGATATTATTTTTTACTTTAAAAAAAAGACTTATTTTATTTTTAGTTATGGGTATAAATGTATGTCTGTGTGTGGTTATGTGCGTCTGAGTGTCCACGGAGGCCAGGAAAAGGTGTGGATTCTGTAGAGGTAGAGTTACAGGCAGTACTTGATGTAGAACTCATATCAGGTCCTCTGCAAGGACAGAAAGCTATCTTAACCAGCCCCTTATTTTTCACTTTGATTTAGTAAGTTTTGTAAGTGGGGATTAAACTCACAGCCTCGAGCATGATAGGCTTGTGTTCTGCCACTGAGCTACACCCGCTGACCCCGCTGAGAAACCTCACCTTACTATATAGCTTACTGTTAATCACAAGTCAGTGTATTCATATAAATAACTAAATTTGCCCAAAGCAGAACTGAAACTCTTCCCAGAAGCCAATTAAAAGAATAATAGCATTAGTAAGCAGAAAAAATACCTAAAAATTCTCTGAAAAGATGGGATTAAGCTGTAAACTGGAACTAATTTCCCCCTTGAAGCTGGTTAATATGATTACCATGCCTACTTTACCCTTAGTACCATGATCCTGTGAACACCACCCTGGTTCATTATGTTGACATTGATAAGGGTCATTAATACTGAATATAAATTCTTACATTGATGCTTAATAATCTGCAAAGGATACAAGTTAGAATATGGCATTTTTAGACAAACTTTTTG
>CABHPR010122033.1:15935-33148 GCA_902168415.1 Peromyscus melanophrys | reverse complement strand
TGTGTGTGTGTGTGTGTGTGTGTGTGTGTGTGTGTGTGTGTGTGTGTAGAGGTCAGAAGACAACTTGTGGGAATCATTTTCATTTTTCTCCCTTCCACTAGATGGGTTACAGGAAAGGAATTCAGTCAGGTCTTAGTGCTTGGTGGCAACGGAGCCATCTTGCCCGCCCAATACTGGCTTTTTTCAAGTGATGAGATCAAAGTAGCCTTATATAGCCAATTATCAATTGTGTCTTGAATGCTGTTGATAAATATTTAAGGATGTTAATAACGTTAATAGAATTCTAAAGAAAAGATCTTCAGACAGACAGTAGGTAAACAGTTTTCAATTTTTTTTTCTTTTTTAAAGAAGCCTGGGTTGGTGGCCCCCACCTGTAATCGATGGAGAAAGAGACAAGAGAATTAGGAATTTGAAGCCAGTCTGGGTTATACAGCCAGACTGTATATAAAACACTGTCATAAAACACTGAAAAGAAATGACTAAATAGTCAGTGTATCCTTTTTTCATTATTATAGATTAAAAAAATGAGTTTAGTCTTATTTTGTGACACAGCCTCTATCACCCAGATTGACTTAGAACTTGTAATCTTCCTGTCTCTGCCTCCAAATCCTGGGGTTACAGGCCTGCATCACTATACCTGGTTTCAGTTCAATCTCTTATAAAAGTTTTTGTATAGTAAATAGCTTATAAGGAGTAAGCCAGGTGTGGTGGCTTATGTGTACTTTCTGAATAATTATATAAATTAAAACTGCTATGCAAAGAGTAAAATGCTATAATAGTCTAGTAATTTGAAAATAAAATTTGAAAGCTCAGCATGCTAGTACACGCCTTTAATCCTAGCACTGAGGAGTCAGAGGCAGGAGGATCTATGTGAGTTGACCCAAAGAGAAAATGAAAAGACGTCAGGGGGGCAGTGAGAAGGTTCAGGAGTCCTGGCACTTGCTGCCAGTGGTAACAATCTGAGTCAGTCCCTGGAGCCCACATGATGGGTTCTTCTGCAGCTTGTCCTCCAATCACAACACACACTCAACAAATAAAATGTCCTTTTATTTATATTTACTTATTTATTTATTTATTTATTTATTTATTTATTTTTGGGTTTTCGAGACAGGGTTTCTCTGTGTAGCTTTGCGCCATTCCTGAAACTTGTGTTGTAGACCAGGCTGGCCTCGAACTCACAGAGATCTGCCTGGCTCTGCCTCCCAAGTGATGGGATTAAAGGCGTGCGCCGCCACCACCGCCCGGCTAAAATGTCCTTTTAAATTTTAAACTAATAAATTAAAAAAAAACTTAAAGGGTAAAAGACTTTAAAAAGTGATACAGTTTCTGTAATTCAGAATGGAAATAAAATTTTAATCATTTTCCCACCCTTAGTGTGTGTGTGGGGGGCGGGGGGAAGGAGGGGGAGAGAGAGAAAGAGAGATTGTTTTGAGCTAGAGAGTCTTACTAGGCTGAGTCAACCTCACCAGTGATTCTTCTGCCTTAGCCTCTCCTGAATGCTGGAATCACAGTTATGTAGTACCACACCCAGCAGCTTGGCATTTTACTTCTTTAAAAAAGAAAATGAGGGGCTGGAGAGATGGCTCAGCACTTAAGAGCACTGGCTGCGCTTCCAGAGGACCAGGGTTCAATTCCCAGCACCCACATGGCAGCTCACACCTGTCTGTAACTCCAGTTTCAGGGGACCTGACACTCATGGCAAAACACCAATGCACATAAAAATCTAAAAAAAAAAATTAATAAAATCTTAAAAAAAGAAAAGAAAGAAAGAAGGTGAAGGAGCAGTAATGGGCACCTTGTCTACAGCATGTACTGTACCAGACTTTAGCTCTCTGAGAGAAGCAGCATGATGTTATTGGCAAGTCTCTCAGAGTGCTTAGTTGTCTGTTTTCTAGCAAAAATGTTGACAAATGCATTTTAGATACTGATCTATACTTGCCACTATTTTCAGTAGAACTCAAACTTTGACTAGTATATTAACCTAATTAGGTTTATGTGAAAACATTCCAAGTTCATAATGTAATGTGTAGAATCACTTTCTGAAATCATAAGGAAAAATTCACCTGCCAGCCTAAACTGAGAAACACGAAAACCAACTCTCCAAAACGAAGTGTATTGGAGAATTGCAACTATGTTGCAGTCCAAGATCCCCATGTCCTGGTATACTGGCATATCCAAGGTAAACAGCAAAAAGAAACTTAAAGACCAGTCCACCTAAGCTGTTTGAAAATAAACCACACTGGCTACCGGAAGTATTGCAGGAGTCAGTGGGTACTTTATAGAAAGTGTGGTTTGGGAACTTGAGGCAGGGGTGCAGGTATGCGTCATCCATAGGGTATTTTGCCTAGCCATGTACTATACCTTGGAGTCAACCCCCAGCACCACAAAGAAGGAAGGAAAAAGTGACTCATCTGAAAGTTTTGTGTTTTCAGACGCGTTGTTAGAGTAGTTATCACAACCACACATCTGAGGAGCCTTCAGTGGCCATCAGTCTGCTTTGCTTAGGTGTGCCATAAATGACTGTGTAATGTGGAAAGCTTTTGTGCACTTTTAAAGAGCAGATGGAGGTAAAAGCTGAAAAATATTCTCCCAGCTTTGTTAAAGTCCGAGTCATCCCAATCCTCTACAGTTTTATTCAGTATTTTTACCCAGTTAGGCTTATATTTGGGTGTAACTTCCTTTATTGAAAAAGACAAACTGTCTCAGAGAAAAAAAGAAAAAAAAACTTATAACAAAAATCTTTCATAATAGTCCCTGTGCAAATGCTGTTGATGTGTTTGGTTGTTTATCTTTAAATTCCCCATTTCTGAACAGTAGCGATGTGCATCACCCTGCTGGAACTCAAAAGAAGGATTTTTTTGTTCTACTCCTGCTTCCTCTTTGTCACACGAGTGCAGAAGGAACTTGTTTGTTCCTTCAGCTTGTTAGACCTTGGGAGGAAGTAGGAGTCTGGCAAGTAGAATTAGATGTGTAAACCTGTGGGACCTGTAGGAACCTAGAATATTTGTCAGCGTACAGTTTAATGTCTTCCGCACAGAGTCATATTTAGAGTACAAACAGGCCTGTGAAAGGAAAGTAAACTTTATTTCTAGCTGGGTGTAGTTCTATACACCTATAACACCAGCATTCAAGAGGTACATATAGTAGGATGAGAAGTTCAAAGCCAGCCTTGGCTACATAGCAAATTTGAGGTTATCCTAAAATTCTGTTGTAAAAACAACAAAATTTAAAGTCCTGGGACTGGGGAGATTGGCTCTGCAGTTGAGTGCTTGCTCTTCTGGTCGACCCGAGTTCACTAGCACCCATGTCAGGAGCTTACAACCTCAACTCTAGGGGCTCTGATGCCCCCTTCCGGCCTCTCAGGCACTTGTACACATACACATCAGTAAAAATAAATCTTCTTAAAAGTACATGTTTTATAAAGCTAAAAGCCTATCAAGCATGGTGGTGTGCACCTTGAATCCTAGTACTTCAGAGACAAGAGACAGGTGGATCATTGTGAATTCAAGGCTAGCTAGA
The DNA here is from genome assembly GCA_902168415.1 of Peromyscus melanophrys. Classification (NCBI taxonomy): domain Eukaryota; kingdom Metazoa; phylum Chordata; class Mammalia; order Rodentia; family Cricetidae; genus Peromyscus; species Peromyscus melanophrys. The sequence continues at coordinate 29,629 of CABHPR010122033.1, read as the reverse complement.
GTACATAATGAGTTCTAGGCTAGTCAGGACTGTACAGTAAGACCCTGTCTCAAAAAAATAAAACGAATGAATGCCCTTTATTTGGGGCTGGAGAGATAGCTTAGTGGTTAAGAACAATTACTGTTCTTGCAGAAGACCTGAGTTCACTTCCCAGCACCCACGTCAGGTGGCTTACAAATGCCAGCTCCAGGGGAGCCACTCACTTGGTTTCTGCACACATGACACAAATACACATGATTTAATATTTTTAATAAAAGTATTTACTTCTAATATGAGTTTGTCTGATTTCTGAAACAACCAGAAGGAAATGATAGATTCTTAGTCATTTTAGAGAAAAAAGGTTTTTGTTTTTTATACTGACTTCCTTAGTCGTGTGCTCTTATTTTGTGTCCCTAAGCTTTAGTTTCTGATGTTATGTACTTTGTCCCTTCTCTTTTAGAAGCTGCTGGTATCCAACAGGCTCATTTCTCTGAAGAAGGTAATTGCTTTTTAACTATCATGTAATATTTGCAATTCTTTATAGTAGAAGCAGTTTTAATAGGTATTTAAGAGGTAAGAGCAGAAAACAGTCTTTCTTAAAAACAAAAAAAACCCAAAAAAACAAACCATCAGTGAACAGTTAAGATAAACGAGGACAAATTTGTGTAGAATGAGGAAGGAAAGCTCTTACATACTTTTAAGCATCTTCATCTGTTCAATTTTCCACTTCTAGCATATATTTGTCTTTGATTGTAATATTAAAGCAATCACTGAAATTTTTATGACTAGTTTTTGAAAAATGCATAAATTTAGTTCATTTTTGTTTTTGTTTTGAGACAGGATTTCTGATTTCTCTGTATAACAGTTCAGGCTATCCTGGAACTTACTCTGTAGACCAGGCTGGCCTCGAACTCACAGAGATCCACCTGCCTCTGCCTCCAAGTGCTGGGATTAAAGGTGTGCGCCACCCCCCACCTGCCTAATTTAGTTCGTTTTTAAGCCAGTATAATTTGAAATTAGTAGTTTGGACATAGTTACCTTGTTTTTTTTTTTTTTGGTCTTTTTTCTTTTTTTTTTTTTCCAGAGCTGAGGACCGAACCCAGGGCCTTGCGCTCTACCACTGAGCTAAATCCCCAACCCCGTAGTTTGGACATAGAAATGTTTGTGAGTGTAGATACATTACCCATGGAAAAAATGCACTGATGGGCCGGCCTGCACTAGTCATGTCTGAAATTACATAGCTAGTTTTACTATGTAGATTCTTCCCATAAGCTAAAAATTTCCCATTATTTCCTGATCCTCTCTTCATTTTGGACTCTGCATTCAAGCCTCCGTGTATAGTTTTTAGACATTATTTGTTTAGGAAATTACGTGCTAAAAGAACACCAAACACATGAGCTCAACTGTAGCTCATTTAGAACTTTGTTCTTCCAAATAGGAAGTCAATAAACAAACAGCAGCTGTGTGCTGGGAACTCAGATGCTTTAACATTGACCTGTGTCTACTGCAGACCTTTTGAACATCAGCATAAAGACTGTACTAGTGCACTGTCTGCTTCCTTCTAGGAGAAACTGAAGATGATCTAGAGAGCTCTTACAGTGACACCACTGTCAAGGTCAGATCCAGGGATTCTGTCGAGTCTAGAGGTAACGTTACTTTTGTATACATGTTATTAGTAATGTGTCAAGTAACAAATAGCTCAATAGAGCACTTTTAGCCTGCTTGAATATTTATGGAAAGATATTTTTATGCTCAAGAACTACTGCCTGTTTTTGAATTTTGAGAAATTGATCACATTGGTATTCAACAGTCTCAGGAGTATTGCTCAGTTTTAGGAACCTCTAGTATTCTTAGATAATTGCTTTGTCTTCAGGTCAGATTCTTAACCATGTTAGACATCACAGGGGCTTTTGTTGTTTAAGTATGACAATCTGTAATTGTGCATGTGAACTTGCCTTTAAGTATACTTCATGAAGCCAGGTGGTAGTGGCGCACGCCTTTAATCCCAGCACTTGGGAGATAGAGGTAGGCGGATCTCTGTGAGTTCGAGGCCAGTCTGGTCTACAGAGTGAGTTCCAGGATGGCCAGAACTGTTATATAGAGAAACCTTGTCTTGGAAAACCAAAAAAGAAAAAAGAATACTCATCAAAGAGTTGATTGGATAGAGAAAAGGAGTAACTTTGTAAACTCTGTAAATGGGTAACTTTTTCAGTCCCACAGAAATACTGCCTCATGGAAATCTCTCATAATTCTCATGATTTGCATCATCTTTTTTTACATTAAAGATAAGTTCACAGGACTGAGTGTGGTGGCACACACTTTTAATTCCAGCACTCACTTGAGGCAGACGCTAGTAGATCTCTCTGAGATTCAGGCCAGCCTGGTCCAGGTAGCAAGTTCCAGGCCAGTCAGGAATCTATTGAGTCTGTATAGTAAGACCCCATCTCAAAAATTAAAATAAGATAAGCTATTGCTATTATTAACGAGGCTATTCTACGTAGTTTATCTGGTAATCAAGAGAGGTTTATTTCTGGGGTAACTTACAGCCAATAAGGGGTCAGTTACAGGAACCGGGAGAGATGAGGTAAAGTCCAGCCTCCAGGACCACGAGGGATCAAGAGAGAGACAAGCATGTGTGCACCTGGATCTTAAGGGGTCTCCTCTCGGCCGTGCCCCAGGGTCGTAGGCAGGTGTGGCAGTTACCTGCTGTCACACTAGGGGTAGTGTTTCAAGGTCAAGGCTGGAACAGCTACCCACTACAATAAGCTCATGGGGCTTGGTGGTAGAGTGCTTGCCTAGCATTTGGGAGTGAAACCCTGATTTAAATTTAAAGCTCAAAAGCGGCTTACATGCATGTGGTATTTTGTATATCTCCTCCCCGTATTTTCCCTCCACTCTTTTTTTTAAAATCCTATTTTTTGTTTGGAGAGGTTTATTTTTACTTTATTAGACAGGAGGTGCTGTGTAACACAGGCTGTCCTTCAGTTATTGAGTCTCTTGTCTCAATCCCCCTTGTTCACAGTAGTGCTGGCATTAAAGAGCTACACCACAGTGCCCAGGTTCCAGCATCATTAGTACTGCTTCTGTTTTTAATGCTAGCATACAAAGTAATGGGTTTCTTCTTTTGATATTTTCACACATACACATCTTTACAGTTTCTTTGTTGACCCCACTTCCCTCTCCGTCCCTCATCCTTCTTAAAACATTTCATATTTTTATTCTTTCACAATTTCATACACGTGTAATGTTCTTTGATCATATTCCCTCATTATCCTCTTTCGTCTACCCCTGCCTCCTGTTAAACTTCCTACCTTCTGTGCATGTAAGTGCCCCACTACGTTTCATTAGGGTTGCTTGCACGAGCAGGGGTGGAGGAGAGGTTTTATTGGGGCAAGGGTAACTTACCAGTGACTACAGCACTGAGGGATATGACTTCCCTTCCCCAGCAACTGTTAACTGCCCAGTAGGTCCTTCTGCGAGGTGGTGTCTGAGCCCCTCCCCCGCCTGTGGTGGAATGTTGATGGCCCAGTCTTCTGCAGGTCTCCTGCACCCCCACTTTAGCCTGATCCTTTCCTCCTTCCTTCTGCCTTCATGTTACATAAGAGAAGGCATGTGTGGCGGGCGATACAGCTTCAGGCTGAGAATTCTTTAAAAACCAGTTACGTGCTCCAGGTTATTCCCTGTAGTTTATCTGTTTCGCTCTTTTCATTAACTACTCATTGTTCTCCTACAAAATGAGCACTTAGAAGTGATCCATCAAATACTTTTTGTTTTTTAGATGAAGCCCCCAGGTCATCCAGTCATCATCAAGAATCACCTTGGAGGTTACCACAGAGTGAGTAGTCCGAGTTTATGAGTCTCCCCGTGGGAAGACAAACCCTGTGCTTTCGGTGGTTTGACGTGTCTTTGCTTACGTTATCACGTCGATTGCTTTTAGTTTGTGTACTGATACAGTAGTGTGAGTCTTTCAACTTTGAAATTTTTCATATTTGTTGTGACATGATAGGTTTTAAAATATTGGAAGTAATATTTTAAGATTCGGGTAGCAGTGGTCATTAGTGACGTTTGGCTTTGATTCTTAAATTTAGGGGTGCTGAGGGTAGAACCCGGTTTTTTCAGTACTTTTTAGGCAAGCTGCTTTACCCCAGCTCAACAGTTTTCTTAGCTGTTATTATTTTCTATTGCAGATAATCTATAATGCATACGTGTTTCTTAGGTTAAGCAAAATTGTATTTTTTATTTTTCTATTTTTAAATCAAATCCCAATATTTGAGTTATTAACTCATAATAATATACTTGTGCATAAATAGTCAAGAACCTTTTTTTCCCTTCTACATTTCCTTTTTGAAAAATATTCATTGAATCTAAATTGCCATTTTTTTATGTATCAGTAAGATGAAAATCTATCCATTTAAGCTGTATTATTAGATATGGCCTTAAGCGTATTTTTCTAAAAAATACTTATTAGTATTTGATGAAAGAGAGAAAGTGTGTGTATATGTGTGTGCACATATGTCCTTTATTTTCACACATGCATGCACACACCCACTTTTACTTTTTGTTTTGAGACAGGGTCTCACTGAATTGTCTAAGCAAGCCTTAAACCTGCAATCTTCTTGTCTCAGTTTCCTAAGTAGTTAGGATTATAGACCTGTGCCACCAGGACTAGCTGTGTGTCCAGTTTTGTTTTGTTTTAAAAGTATATTTTTGGTTTTTTTCGAGACAGGGTTTCTCTGTGTAACTTTGGAGCCTGTCCTGGAACTCGCTCTGTAGACCAGGCTGGCCTCAAACTCACAGAGATCCGCCTGCCTCTGCCTCCTGAGTGCTGGGATTAAGGGCATATGCCACTACCACCCAGCTAAAGTATGTTTTTTTTTTTTTTTTTAATAAGCCTGTTCTAGTTAGGGATACCATTGCTGTGATGAAATACCACATTCAAAAGCAACTTGGGGAAGAAAGAGTTTATTTGGCTTACATATCTAGAGTCATAGCCCATTGAGGGAAGAATCCAGGAACTCAAGTAGGGCAGGAACCTGGAGGCAATTGCTGATACAAAGGTCGTGAAGGAGTGCTGCTTACTAACTTGCTCCTCATGGCTTGCTCCACCTGCTTTCTTATAGGACCCAGGACCACCAGCCCAGAAATGGTACCCATAATAAGCTGGGCTGTCCCTTCACAAATCACTAATTAAGAAAATGCCCTGCAAGGTCCTGGTGCTGGGGGAGGCAACGGGGCACTCCTGCCTAGTGGTTAGTATTACCATAGCCCAAGTGGAGTTGTCATTGTTGTGCCCCATCTTCTTCTTTGGAGAACTTGGGGTCTCTGTTATAATAAGCTTTTTCCATTAAACACATTAAATGCCATATTCAGCAGATCTTTGACAAGTTTGAGGACCATTATCTATTAAGTATATCTGAGCTAAATAAACTTGCCTGTTTTCAGTTAAAAAAAAAAAAAAGAAAGAAAAAGAAAAGAAAATGCCCTGTGGTTTTGTCTTGTCTACAGCCTGATCTTATGGAGGCATTTTCTTACCTGGGGTTCCCTCCTCTCAGTTGACTCTAGCTTGTGTCAAGTTGACATAAAATTAGCCAGTCCAAGTATATATTGCATTTGTGTTCGGAAAAAGTAAAGTTCAGAATCAGTTTGTGTGGATGCCTGTGTGTGTCATCTTCAGTGATAACTTAGCTTTTCAGGGCGGATTTTGACATTTACCATTGCATCATTTCATAATTATCCTTAAAAACCCAAGTAGCGCCGAGCGGTGGTGGCGCACGCCTTTAATCCCAGCACTCGGGAGGCAGAGCCAGGCGGATCTCTGTGAGTTCGAGGCCAGCCTGGGCTACCAAGTGAGTTCCAGGAAAGGCGCAAAGCTACACAGAGAAACCCTGTCTCGAAAAACCAAAAAAAAAAAAAAAAAAAAAAAACCCAAGTAGCATCTTTTGCTTCGCAGCTCTGTGGTGCCCACAGATTTGCATATATGATAGATGTTATTCTATATGGCATGGTTTGTAGTTATTACTTCGTGTATTTGTTTGCCAGTTCCATAACTTTTAGATATGTAATCTTGTAGGAAGTATCAATTTCGTTTTTTCCCCTTATTTATAAAGGATAATAGTTACCACAATACATGTAAGAATTACATAATTGAGCTTGACACATAGAATACATTTAGCCTGTTTCTTTGTTAATTTCCTATGAAAACGAAATCCATGACCAAGACAACTTCTAGAATAGTGGTTCCCAACCTTCATAATGCTGTGACCCTTTAATACAGTTCCTCATGTTGTAGTGATTCCTGATCATAAGATTGTTTTCATCGCTACTTTATAACTGTAATTCTGCTACTGTTTGGAGTCGTCATGTAAATATCTGATATGGGACCAGGGTCACAACCCACTGTTGAGAACCACAGTTCTAAAAGGAAGGGTTTATTTGAGGCTCACAGTTTGGAGGGTTGAAAGTCCCTGATGGCAGAGTGGAGGCATGGCGGCAGGAGCAGCTGAGAGCTCATGTCTCAGACTGTAAGCAGGAGGCTGTGAGAGCACACACAAAGTGTCACCAAGCTTTTTGAAACCTCAAAACCTGCCCCCATGGGCACACCTTCTCCAACAAAGCCATACCTCCCAAGCCTCCTTAACCAGGGCTACCAACTGGGGACTAGGTAGTAATGTCACCCCGAGACTTAGACCACCACAGCATGCTTAGTTGGTTGATTGGCTTTTCTGTTTCCTTTCTGTGCTGGGAGTGAAAACCTCACACACACTAGCAAGTGCTCTGCCACTGAGCTGTGACTTCAGCCGTAGCCATGCTTTTCACAGCAGTGATCCTAGAGCTGGTGTGCTGTCCTTGTCCAGTTCTGAGTACTTTTAAGTTTAGAAGACAGGAAATAAGATGGGAACGATGACTCACTGGTTCAGTGTGCTTGCTGCTCTCGCAGAGGACCAGACTTCAGTCCCCAGCACCACAATAGACAGCTCCCAACCATCTGTAACTCCTCCTTCAGAAGATCTGACGTCTTCTGGGTTCTGCAAACACCAGCACACTTGCACGTACATACACATGCACAGTTGTTGGTTTTTTTTTTAAGGGAAAAACATATTGTATATTTGACTGGTTAAAGGGTTGGATTTGGTTTCTTTAAAGCACTCCTGATAGATAAGTGAAATGTCTATATGACATCTTTTTGTCTTTGTTTCCCAGTATTCTCTGACCTTATTCTTATTTTCTGTTTTAGGTCAGGACTTCACAGCTCATGAGAATCAGCCTTCAGTGCTGAGTAAGTGGTTGATAATCTGTTATCTATTTCAGTCAGCCCTGTGCCTGCCTTACTCAACCAATTAAAAAGTTCTTACATGGCCAGGTGTGGTGACACATGCCTTTAATCCCAGCAGAGGCAGGTGGGTCTCTGAGTTCAAGGCTAGTCTGGTCTACAGAACAAGTTCTAGGACAGCCAGGGCTACACAAAGAAATCCTCTCTCAAGAAACCAAATAAATAAAGAAGTAAATAAAGTTCTGATATGATTTTAAATCATTTCTCCTTCTCAGCTTTTTAAATCCATCACACAGGAGTACTCTAGTAATAATTACTCTTTGATGTGACACTCTATTCAGGGCTGTTTTAGCCTCAGTGGTTTACTTTTAGGGTAAATGCCCAACTTTTCTTCTTAAATGTAATTAAAATCCTAGTTTTGAACTCAGTGTTAGAGACCAGAGTAAAAGATATACAACATAGTTTTGTCCAGCAAGTGATTATTTTTTGTTACGGGAAGGCTTCTGTCTTCACTGATCTGATCCTATGAGTTACCTGTTACTTTTGATGTTTTCCTCTCCCCCTGCTTCTGTTAGATTTATTATATAATGTTGAACTACAGTGTAAACTTAGAAAGTATATGAATGATGTTTTTATATGTGTGTTTGCTTCAGGCTCAGGATGTCAAAAAAACCCTCAGGAGTGGGTTGATCAAGTCTTAAGAATGAGGGCTAGACTACCACGTAAGTAGATGCCTCTCTTTTCTGCTGTACTTTTGTTGAATATCTAACACACCGAATAGTGAGTTCTTCAGATAAGTACTGAAGGTCAGCTATGCTGTGGCTCCTAGATTGCCCTCTGCAGTGCCAGGGCAGTACAGAAAGTGGCAAGAGCCAGGTCCTCTACAAAAGTACCGAGTGCTCCTAACAGCCGAATCATCACTAACCCTAGAATTTGTTTCTTAATTGTGTGTGTGCTATATTTGTACACATGAGTACAGTACCTCCAGAGGTTAGGAGAGGGTGACAGATCCCTTGGAGCTGGAGTACTAGGTGATTATGAGCCAGCCCCCTGATGTGGGATTTGAACTCTGGTCCTCTGGAAGAGCAGTACATGCTATGTTAACCTCAGTGTTACCTCTCCAATTCCTTATAAGCTTTTATTTTCTCCACGACATTGCTCATTGCAAAAGAAAAAATAATTATTCTTGTATAATATCAGAGGGACCAGCCTTAATATTATACATCCCAGTGGCTCAGAAGAGAGAACTACTAACGGCGAGGACTATTTTTGGGAAATAGAATCTCAGCACACTGAGCTCTATAGTCCACTTGCTTTAATTCCTCTGGCATAACATCCTATATACACAGCTTCAGTTCTGTTCTAGCTCCTTTTTTGCCTGATTTCTCTCTATACTCATCAATTGCTCCCTCTAAGTTCTATCTTAATTCTCTCATCTTAATTCTGCCTCATCTAGGTCCTTTTCAGCTTGTTCTTACCCAGCTAGTACTTCCCCATCTGACTCTTCCTCATCTTCCATCTTGTTCCTCTAGTACTCTCTTCTAGCCCTTCAGTCTAGTTCTTCCCCATCTCAGTTTGTTCCTCTCAAGTTCTTACCCATCTAGTTCTTCCATTCTCTTTTCTCTTCTCCGTCCTGTTCTCTCCCTGTCTACAGAAAATACCTGCCTTTTCTTTCCCTGAGCACATGGTTCCCTGCCTCCTCAGGAATGTTGTTTTATCTCTCACCTTGATATGTAAAAACCTCTTTTGTTCTCAAAGTGCTCTGGAGAACCAGTAGGCCTCCTCAAGGCCAGGGGATGGTCTGAGCTTCACTAGCACAGGAAACAAAGCTGTGCGTCTCCTGTCAGCTTGTCTCCTAAGCTCAGCAGGGCAGTTGGTAACTTAGTAGGTTCAGCCTGTCTGGGGAGCTGAACTGTTTGCCAATTGGTCTGGGCACACAAGGATTTCATAGCAGAAGACAGCTGAAATATTAAAGGCTGGGTAACACCAAATATTCATAATAAATGGCTTTGCCTTTTGACAGACCCTTGGCTGGTCAAAGTTCAGCTTTAATACACAGCTGAATCTCTATGATATATTCTTGCGGCCCACAAGAAATTATGTCGAACATCTGTTTGAAATACAGATGTAGTAGTGCTGCTGCCGGTGCTGCTGTTTTTGTTTTTTGTGTATCGCCCTGGGTGGCCTGAAACTGGATGTATGAAGCAGCTTGGCCTGCAACTCAAAGATCCAAATGCTTTTGCTTCCCAAGTACTAGTAAAAAGTCACCATGACCGGCTTAGCATTTTTTCATCAAATTTGTAGCTAACTTTCAGAATTTTAAGTTTGCATTTCTACTTCATCTTACATTAGTATATTTATTACGACTTACATACTTGTAACTGCCATATCTAGGTATTGAATTGAACTTTGAGAGTTTTGTAGAGAGATGGCCTACAAGAAGTATGCACGCATCAAGCTGCACATAGTGTACACGCCTGTATTCAGGCTGCTCAAGTTGGAGGTTTGAGGACGGCCTGGGCTACGTACCTAGGCCAATGGGAGAAGGAAGATTATTGGTCCTTTAACAGAGTTTTGTTTAATAAAACAATGGACAGGAAGAAAGTATTTCTAACCGTGAAAGAAGCCTGTGGTGATTTGTACAGCCCTTACAGAGATGACTCTTGAGATCATTGTTGAAACTTTCCTCCTGGGGTTTTCTTTGGTTTTGGTTGCTGCTGTTTTGGTTTTTGGACAGGGTCTCACGCAGCCAACACGAGCCTTCTCCTTTTCCCATCTCCTTTTCTTCTTGCCACCTCTTGAGTGCTGGGATCATAGGTGTGCGCCATCATGCTTGGCTGATTCTCGTTCTCTCTCCCTCTCCCCCAACCCTCTCATCTCTCTCTCAGCATTCTAAATGTCACATCATTCTGTTGGTTATGCGTTTCTGCTTGCCATGGTGGGGGGTGTTTTTAACTGTTTGTTTCAGAACCTGAACTTCTTTTTCCTCCTGTCCTCTCATGTTAGCACCAGATCCCTGGGTGGAAAAGGTCCCAGTTCAGGTTTCCATCTGCATCCTAACCTTAGCTAAGATGTAGTCACTCTGTACTTCTTTCTGCTTACCTTGTGATAAAATTGTTTAAAATATGTCTGGAGAGATCAGATCTTTGAAACATGTTTGGGGGCCTCTCAAAAGTGGAAGTGCAGACACAGAGCTTAGCATTAGAGCTCTTGGGTTCTAATTCCCAGTTCCCCAGGTGCTGATTCAAAAGTTCCTGCACTTCAGCTTTCTTACCTTTAGAGACAGCTGTACCTTAGCTCAGTAACTGTGATGAGTCTTCTGCGTTCAACACGATGTTTAAGTCTTATCACGTAATTGTTACTTTACTTGTGTTCCATACAAGTCAAGAACTGTGGTGGGTTCACGCCCTCTCCTCTTTATGGAGTGAGTGACTGCTGCTGTAATCTTCAGGCTCAAAAATCTATAGATTTTCAGGTTTTTACTGCCTCTAGTGACTTCTAGTGATTACTGCCTCTAGTCAGAGAGATAGAATTTCACCTTTAGGTCATGTCCTACCTCAGCAGTTCATACATAGCAGACTTAAAAGTGTGCTTGTAATCTGTGGATTACATGCATAGTGTGTATGATACATATTAATACATTAAAATACATTGTAATACTTAGTTATTTGTTGTATCCATCACACCACTGTCATGTATCCTTTGCAACCATGTAATGAGGGATTTAAGATGAACATCTGATGTATTTGGGGCTTTTTTATTACTTGGTTTTTAATAATGCAGTTGTAACTTCATGGCATAATTTAGAAGTTTCTAATAAAGTTTCTTAGCAGATTTAGTAATTGAAAAACGGTATGGCTCTTGGAGTTAGCATATGATGTCATCTTGGTTGTTGAGTGTTTCAGTTTTCTTTCTGGTTTTTGGTCATATGACTCAAGACAATTTCTGTATCTTAGCAGTGCTATCTTTATTCCTTGGTCTAGTCCAGTGTTTCTCAAGTAGAAGCTGTTAATAAACACAAGGAAGATCATTTATCTATTTAAAAGGTGCCCATGCAGAAGTTACTGCAGGCAAGTGGGAGATGGCTATAATGGCAAATGGAGGCCAGACCAGTGAGGTTGCTGGACCTTTCTGCCTTCTGAAGCAAGTGTGTTTTGTTTTATAAGATTTTAAAAACATTATTAAAAACTTAAATGGTCAGAATCCCCAGAAGAGATATTTCAGTTATTCTAAGATAGGAAATAATAAGGATTTAAGATTGAGTTTTGTAGAGAAATAGCTTATTCCAGGTAGTTTAGGGACTCCATAGTCTACATTTTCTTCCTCTTTACTGTATCTTCACTAGGCAGCAGTTTAGTAAATGGTCATCTTCCAGATGATTTCATGCTTTTGTTATAGTGTCCTTATTTTTATTTTTTATTTTTTGTCTTCCTACTTTTGTCCCAGAATGTACCGTTCCTATTAAATAAACTGCAGGGCTTTCTCTCAACACTGAGTGTTTGAGTGTTCACTGTGCTGGGTCAGTGTTGCTGTGATTAACTGTGCAGGGGCCTTCAGTGCAGCAGGCATTCGGGTATTCTGCCTCACCTACTGCCTCTGCCTTCTTTTGGTAGAATCTGCATTTTCTTTCTCTAATGGAAATAAGTGGGCAAATAAAACATAAAATTGATAATCCTTTGAAATTATTTCTTATTTTAGATAACAGCATTCAGGAATCAGAGCTTGGATACCAATCTCCATCAACCTCTAGCCAACGTAAGTTTATCTATTCATTAAGTGAGTCCAAACTTGGTGGCCTGTATTTGTTTTAAAATATTTTTTGACAGCTCTGTGACTTAATGGTATTTAAGGCATCATATAAGCACTTCTGTGGAAAAAGTATATGTTTTATCAGCAGTGAAATTCTGTGTAGGCAAACTGTATGAAATGTCTAGTTTCCTCTTAACTTTATTGTTCATAATATCAAAAATCAAAGTTGGTAAGTAGGGCTGGAGAGATTGCGTAGTGGATAAAAAAAACATACTGTAAAAGCCTCACCACCTGATTTCAGTCTCCAGAACCCACGAAAAGGTAGAGGAGAAAAGTAACTCCACAAAGTTCTACTCTGACCTCCACTCCCATGCTCACACCCACACATCAGTCATGGCCTGTGCACACACGTGATTCTGATAAATTAACTGAAAACCGTTTGTTAGTAAGTGAGCACCTGTTACCATTAGCAGACCGAACGGTACTGGATTAGCAGGAAGGCAGCACATGGTGCAGTAGAAGCCAATGCTGCGGGTTCCAGGGTCCACAGACCTGTGTTTGAACCACTTACTTTTTATATGGCCTTGAAGAAGTTTTTTATTCCAAAAGCCTGTTGCCCTGAATAATGAGTACTAAGAAATTACTAGTGATTCTCAAAATTTTATATCTCTACATTAATAAAGTACCCCCAAAGGGTTTGAATTAATTTGAAAATGACAGGATTCTTTTATGGATGATTTTCCTTATCCACTCCTAAGTTGATGGACGTTTAAGTGGTCTCCATTGTTGGCTGTTATGAATCATTGCTGTAGTGAACCTGGGATACAGATGTCTCCTCCACATATTGAATACATCCCTTTGGGTATGTACCTAGCAATGGCGTTGCTGGATCACATAGCAGTTTATTTTTAACTTTCTGGGGTGATTTTAAGAAGAAATAAACAGTGGGTTAAACCTACTCATATTTACCTAGAAATTAATCTCTAATAAACTTTAGTTGGATTCTCACATCTGCTTCTATATTTAGATATCTAAGAATATTGTTCAGATATGAAGAATTTTAAAAGCCTTTTCATGGAATTGTGGACTTTTCCTTGCAATTTCAATATTGAACAGCTGACAGCAAACACTAGTGAGGACGTGGGAAAAGAACCCGTATTCACTGCTGGTGACAGTACAAACTGGCGCAGCCGTCATGGAGATCAGTATGGAGGTTTCGCAAAAATTAAAGAGCTGCCATATGACCCATTTATACCCCCAGGCATACAGCCAAAGAACTCCGTGTGCTACCACAGAGACACTTGGACATCCATCCATGTTCATTGCTTTTCTATTCATGACAGCAAGTGGAACTAGCTTGGTGTCCATCCGCAGATGAGTGGATAATGAAAATGTGGTATATATACATACAGTGGAATTTTATTCAGATGTAAATAAAGGTGAAATTAGGGAATTTTCAAGGAAATGGATGCATCTGGAAAGTATAACATTAAGGAAAGTGGTCCAAACTCAGACAGAAACTGCATGTTCTCTTATATGCAGATTCCAGCCTGTAATGTGTAAGTGTGTATATGTATAAATTTAATATACTTAAATGTATATTATATGTGCATATAAATAGATGTGATTGTGGGTAAAGCATAAAAACTAGGAAGAAGACTAAGGGGTGAAAGTGAGCACTTAGGAGGACAGAGGA
>CABHPR010122033.1:0-13590 GCA_902168415.1 Peromyscus melanophrys | reverse complement strand
ATATATATATATATATATATATATATATATATATATATATATATATAAAATCTCCATAACTTAGGCTTTTATGAGCTTTTCCTGAAGAGGATATGTTTATTTTTAAGAAAATTACCAGCTCCCTTCTTTAAAGTGCTCCCGCTTAGTCAGACATGGTGGGACACACCTTTTATCCCAGCACTCAAGAGACAGAGGCAGGGAGTTTCAGGCTAGCCTGGTCTACATACTGAGTGCTAGACAGAGTCACTCATGGGGCCAGAGATAAAGCTGAGCAGTTAAGAGTATGTTCTGCTCATGCAGAGGACCCAGGTGAATTCCCAGCACCCATCGGGCATTCACAGGCACCGGTACCCTAACTCCAGGAGGACCCGTTACATTTGACCGCTGACGAGTGAGCACCGGCGCCCACATGCACATACACAGAATAAAAGAAAATCCCTCACCCTCGAATCTAAGAAAACGTAATATGTGTTTTTCCCCCCTGTGCAGAAGTTGCTGAACAAGCCCCAAGGGAGCCTTCTGTCAAGATAAAGTGGTGGCTGCTCGGTCTGGTGGCCGCCCTTGCCATCGGATTGTTTTGGTTCTTTCATACTCCGGCGGTAGAAACCACTGCCGTTCGAGAATTCCAGAACCAGATGAGACAACTTCAGTCTAAGTACCAGAGTCAGGATGAGAAGCTGTGGAAAAGAGGCACAACATTCCTCGAGAGACACCTCAACAGCTCGCTCCCTCGGCCGCAGCCTGCCATCCTTCTGCTCACGGCAGCCCAAGACGCCGAAGAGGTGCTCAAGTGCCTGAGCGAGCAGATCGCCGACGCCTATTCTTCCTTCCGCAGTGTCCGGGCCATCCGGATCGACGGGGCAGGGAAAGCCGCTCAAGACAGCGACCGCGTCAAACAAGAAGTAGATCAGGAACTGAGCGATGGGTTTAGAAATGGCCAGAACGCAGCTGTGGTACACCGCTTCGAGTCCCTGCCTGCAGGCTCAACCTTGATCTTCTACAAATACTGTGACCACGAAAACGCAGCCTTCAAAGACGTAGCCCTGGTCCTGACGGTGCTGTTGGAGGAGAAGACTCTGGCAGCCAGTCTGGGCCTAAAGGAGATTGAAGAGAAAGTGAGGGATTTCCTCAAAGTCAAGTTCACCAACTCTGACACGGCCAGCTCCTACAACCACATGGACCCAGACAAGCTGAATGGGCTCTGGAGCCGCATTTCTCACCTAGTGCTCCCTGTGCAGCCCGAAAACGCCCTGAAAGGGGGCAGCTGCTTGTGAGGGGAGAAGCGGAATCCCGTCTCAGTTCTGAGCGGTTTTCAGACTTTGTAATCAGAGACGGAATTTGGAGCAGTTTTTGAAAACTGGTTTCTTTTTAAAGGAAGTTCATACATAAAAGTGGAATACCTAAATCATTTATGTAGCCTGATTATCTGTGATTTTAGAGAATCGTTTCTTTGTTTCCACTGAGAACTATATTAAGGGTGTTTAGCATGGCCTAAAGTATATGCACTTCCCTGAGAATCTGCTTTGATTCTGCCTGAATCATTCTTGCTGTGGTGTGACCAGAGAGAAGGACTAGATTCCTTTCTCAAAATCAGCTTTATTTTTAACTTCGGATTTTTTTGTTTGTTTGTGACCTTATTAGTCTGACAGCTCTCTAATTGTAGCTCTGGGTTTCCCCATTACCTTTCCTTATATACCATTTAAGTGTGTGGTCCTCAGCTTCTGCCTATAAAAGACGAAAGTCGTGAAAGATCACCTGGGTGTGCAGTTTGCCCCCTAACCCCAGCCCGTGTGTGCATGCACGCGCGCACACACACACACACACACACACACACACACACACACACACCAGCTTTTAGAGGAGAGCGGGGTTTGGGAGGTGGAAAGGGAAGAGAAATTGTCGAATGGAGAAGGAAAAGGAAGGGGAAAAATAGCTGCAAGCTGGGCATGGCGAGACATGCCTGTAATCTCAGTCAGGAGGATCAGAGGTTCAAGGCCAACCTCATCTATATAGTGAGTTTTCTGCCACCCTGGGCTACATGAGACACTGTCTTTTTGTTTTTGTTTTTGTTTTTGTTTTTTCGAGACGGGGTTTCTCTGTGTAGCTTTGCGCTTTTCCTGGAACTCGCTTTGGAGACCAGGCTGGCCTCCATCTCACAAAGATCCGCCTGCCTCTGCCTCCTGAGTGCTGGGATTAAAGGTGTTCGCCACCACCGCCCGGCGAGACACTGTCTTTAAAAAAAAAAAAAAAGTTTTCAGAATGAGATGTTACTTTAAAAAAAAAGCATGAAAATAACAAAAAGCCTCTGAGAGGTGGGTTACTCACACATGTCTAGGATGTTACCTTGGTGAGCTGTTACAATTTGCTTTTTATACTTCTTTTGCCCACTTGGAGAAGTTCTTGGTATGAGGCCAAAGCTTAGTGGTAGAGCATTTGCACAGCTTGTTCCTTGCCCTGGGTTCAACACCCAGCATTCCACACACCTGTAATGTCAGCACTTGACAAACTGAGGTGGTAGCATCTGGACTCCAAAGCCAGCCAGAGTGAATGTATCATATCAGACCCTATCTCAAGCACACTCCCCAGTAAAAGGGAATTCCATGGCCCTCCCAAGATTTTAAAGCAAGTATGTTACACAGTTCTTTTCCTTATTTGACACTTCACAATTTTAAAGGTAGGTAAATTCAAAGCAGTCTCTTTGGTTATAACCTGACAGTTTTTGTCTTAAAGAAATGCAATTTCCAGTACATCCTCAACTTGATGGTTCGGATTTTTTTTTTTTAATTTATTTATTTTTTTTTTTTGCCAATACCAGGGATTGAACCTAAGGCGTGACCACCCCTGCCAGTCAGGTGCTCTGCCACTGAACTCCATCCCCCAGCAGTAGAAATACATTTCAAAGTCAGGTGTCTCATGTCCGTAATTCCAGCACTTGGGAAGCTGAAGCAGGAGGATTGCTGTTAATTCGTGGCCATCACTAGCTATATAGTGAGTTTCAAGCCAGCCTGCATGGGCTGCAGAATGAAATCCTGTCTTACCACGCTCCCCCCAGCACACACACACACACACACACACACACAGACACCTTCAGACATTGGTGCCCAGTTCCCTGCTGGGCTGTTGAAGAGGACTCTGGTCTCTGCTTGCGCAGGTGCGCTTTGAGCCCTTGACTAGCACGCCATAACAAATATGAAAATCTACTCTGCACGTGGTCAGTTTTATTGAGTGCCTCAAGCCAAGAAGAGTAAACCGGACCACCCTCGAAGAACGCTGGTTCTGCGTCTCTGCTGTTACAGTCAGTATTTCAGGTTCTTTGTACTTAGAACTCGGCTTTCTTGTCTGCCAGCTGCCCTCTTGTCTTCAACTCTTACAGCTCAAGATCTGAGTTCGAGATGAAAATTCTACTTTAGAGTCCTAGTCAACCTTTCTTTACCCACTGGCGGTCTCATGGTGGGTGGGAGAAAGTGGTCTAACTTCTTTCCAGGGAGACTAGCAACATGTGTACCTTTATTATAATCTGTTCCTGTCAGAAGTCAGACGACCAGATTTATTTTATAAAGAATTATAAAAAGTTTTGAAAAGTCTTTATTTTTTACATACATATCATATGGAAAAAGAAGTGTTTTATTAAATGTTCCACTGACTTAAATAATTTTGAAGTGATATGTTGCTTATACATTTCAGGAAGAAAAAATTGTAGCAGCTAATGTGTAAATAACTTTAAAAGCTATTTTAGTAATATTTAAATAAATTTACTTTTTGGGTTTGTACTCTGTGTTATAAACTTAATGATTTACAAGCCTGTTTTTTAATTAATCCAACTTTTTTTTGGGGGGGGCAGGTTTGAGACAGGGTTTCTCTGTGCAGTTTTGATGCCTGTCCTGGATCTCGCTCTGTAGACCAGGCTGGCCTCGAACTCACAGAGATCCACCTGGCACTGCCTCCCGAGTGCTGGGATTAAAGGCGTGCGCCACCGCCACCCAGCAATTATTCCAACTCTTTTCTTTGCAAATTGTAATGACCTTGGCTAAGAGAAGCTCGGGCCAAACAAGTGCATTGCTTAGAAACGTAGTGACCATGATGGTTTTATCCATGTATTTTGACTTAACGTTCAAGTAGAGTTGCTTCAGTATTTTGATTTCTCAAGCGTCTCTGTAGCAGGGTTCTTATGTGTTTAATTGCCTCCCTAAAGAGCCTTTTTAGATTTCCTAGTCACCCCTCATTTTATACCACATAGTCACACTATATCTGTTTAGAGACTATATATTTTATGGTGCTCTATATAAAATAGATATTTTGACATGCGCACATACCCATAAACCAGTTTTCACAGTCACTGAGGATGTGTACTCAAGAATAGCTCCATTTTTTTTGTACATTTTATTTATTTATGTGAGGGAACACATGCCTCAGTAGTCGTGTACTGAGTAAACATTGTGGGAGTCATTTTTCTTTTACCACCTTGGTTCTGGGGATCTAACTCAGGTCCAGGCTTGGTGGCAACTGCCTTTACCAGCTGAGCCATCTCACCAACCCTGATTACCTGTTAAAGGGCCAGGACATCACACACTTGCCTCGCATGCACAAGGCCCTGGGTTCGGTCATCAACACCTATTACGTAAATAAGTGAAAGGAAAGTGACTTCCTGGGCATTTGTGGTCCGCCTACGTGAAATAGCATCACTATCTCCTAAGGAGACCAGGGCTGGGTGTCACCCAGTGGTAGAATATTTGTCTAGCGTGTGAGGCTCTGTTTGCTCCCCCTGCACTTGCAAAGGAAACAGCTGCCTGTTACTTAGACATGGCTTAAACCACCAAGAACCCTGTGTGGCTAAGGATGCTCTTGTCTGGTAGGGGAAATATAGTCTCACATGAGCAAACACAGGAAAAGCTCGCACTGCACACTGTGGACAGGGTGTTTGGCCTTCTGTCTCCCACATGTTCTTACTCTTGGATGACAAGTTCTCTTCCTCACTCTCTTTCTGCAGTCACATTGCTTGGCTAAGTTTTGCTTCTAAGGCCTCAGAGTTGTAAATCTTCAGTGAAATCTTCCCTTACTCCTAATTCTGCTGTAGGTACCACACTGTGTGTATGTGTGTGTGTGTGTAAGACCTTGATTATCTGTACGTGTGTGTGTGTGTGTATGTGTGTGTGTAACTTAAAATCTTAAGAGACCTTTATGATCCTGAAAGATCCCAGTGGTGGGAAATGGAAAAATTTCTGGGATAAGTGGATGATTTGAAGGCTGGAAAAAGATCCATCACCAGTGTCATGAGACAAAGCAATAAGGCCTCTGATGAAAAGAAGCTTCCATAAGCTGCTGGTTGAAACCTTGGCCAGAGCTTGATTCTGTCCACTCAAACCTGTCGAGGAATGAATGACTCACCCCAGAGGACTCGAGGGGCTGGTAGAGGTAGAGGAGGTAGTGGTGGTCGGCCTTTCCTGACTGAATTTATTTAAAGTCACACAACTGGCTGGGCTCCTCCCCTCTGTGTCCCGGTTTACCCTGCAGGGAGCAGGAATTGTTAAGAGATTGATAGTGGTAAGTGTGCCCCACAGTGGTATACATTTGTAGCTGCCGCTGCTCTAGAGGCTGAGGGAGGATTCCTTGAGCCCAAGACTTCAGGGCTAGCCTGGGCAATATAGTGAAACCCTATTAAAAATGAAAAGTTTAGGGACTGGGGTGTTGGCTCAGTGGTTAGTACTTACTGTTCTTGCAATGACCTGGGTTCAATTCCCAGCACCCACATGGAGGCTCACCGCTTCCTCAGGCACCAAGCATGCATGTGGTTCACAGACATACATGTAGGCAAAACACTCACACATGCAGAATCTTTTAAAAAGATGCTTTTCAAAAAAATCAAAACTTTAATTTGTTGGATAAAAGCAGCAAGCTTTACCATAATCAGCTTTACCTAGATAGAGTGCATCTCTCTGGTTTCGTGGTTTCTTTTTCCTGTCCAGGCTTGGTGGCAACTGCCTTTACCAGCTGAGCCATCTCACCAACCCTGATTACCTGTTAAAAGGGCCAGGACATCACACACTTGCCTCGCATGCACAAGGCCCTGGGTTCGGTCATCAACACCCATTACATAAATAAGGAAAAGGAAAGCGACTGAGACGCAAACCCCGACAAATAGGCTTTAGAACCGTCTACTGTTGTTGGGCATGGTCATGCATGCCTGGAATCCGGGCACCTGTAATCCCGACCTTCTGGTCAATGTCAGCCTTAGCTACATCATCTGAGGCCACCCTGTGCTACCCAAGCCCCTGTTTCACAAAACTAACCAAGAAAACATTAATTCTTACTACTCAGATGTTCTCTGGGTTCCCATATTTTTTTTTTCTCTGATCTATTTTTTTTCTCTGATCTATTCAGACTCCATGATTATATTCAACTTGTAGATTATTTTAATAATTTTTCATTCTTTGGTAACTTAACACATGTATATAATGTATTTTGGTCATTTTCTTTCTTTTCTTTTCCTTTCTTTCCTTTCTTTCCCTTCCTTCCTTCCTTCCTTCCTTCCTTCCTTCCTTCCTTCCTTCCTTTCTTTCTTTTTTTGGTTTTTCAAGACAGGGTTTCTCTCTGTAGTTTTGGTTCCTGTCCTGGAACTCACTCTGTAGACCAGGCTGGCCTCGAACTCACAGAGATCCTCCTGCCTCTGCCTCCCGAGTGCTGGGATTCAAGGCGTGCACCACCACTGCCCGGCTTGACCATTTTCATTCTATTACCCTTTCCCATCATCTCTCACGCCTGCAGAACCACATCCTTCCATTAAGCCCCACTACTTCCATCTCTTTATTTTCTGTTTTTATTGGGACCCACCGAGTTTAATCAGGGTTGCTCACGTGAGCACAGGGGATGGGTGGTTTACTAGCACACAGGCAGCTTGCCAGTGGCTACACTACCGAAGAAAACGACTCTTCCCTCCCCCAGAAACCATTCACTCCCGGGAACTTCCCAAGGAGGAGTGAGGCCCCTCTCCAGTCCATGATGGAATTGTTGAGAGACCCAATCTCGGGTAGGTCATATGCAGGTCACCATCATAGCCATGAAGTCATGAGTGCAATGGCTGTGTCCTGTCTAGAAGACACGTTTCACATTCACAGCATCCCTCAGCATCTTCAGGCTCTTCCATTTTCTCTCACACATGCCCTTCACTTCTTACCAGTGGTGCTTCTTTGAACTCCTCTGTTTACCTTGTTTGGCATGTAGGGTCACAAACTTAGTACTGCACCTACCAAGGATTTAAAGAATTTCTAGTAGAATGATCCGGTCATTAGCTAGTCCTCCTTGTTCATAGATATTTATGGACAAACGTGTGCTTCTGCAACTGAAGTTGCTGCAGTGGCATTAGGAGGGAAATTTATTATAGCAAGTGCCGCCATCAAAAAATAATAAATTTTTCTGGGTATAGTAACCACACTCCTTTATTTATTTATTTATTTTAAACACATTTTTTTTAAAATGCTGAATGTCGTTTATTGAAGGAGGGAGGAGGTCTTAAATACAGGCTTACAGCACAATGGGAGGTCCCCGGAGGTCAGAAGTTCACTACTGATGTTTTACAATCTTGCATCTAAACTGTTAACACCCATTATGCAGGATACACAGACAAGGAACTTCCCTTAAGCATTCATGAGGGTGGAACCCGGCAGGGAATTAGCATAGGGAGGATATCAAGGTCAAGGTCAGCAAGCAAGGCAACAGTTACCCAAAACGGGGGCCAGGGCCCTACAGGTCCCCCTTTTACTAAAAAATGAGCTTCTGACTTAAGTTGCGTGGGACGTCAGCAGGTCACCTTTCCGGTCATGGAGACGCCTGTGCAGGCCACACAGGCGCTCTGTCTTAGGTTGGTGAGTGCCCCCCAGACATTACCCATCTCTGAATATTCATTATCATGCAGGCTCATTTGTGTGTGAGCTGCATAGTTAATTGCTGCCAAAGATCTCAAAGTGGTGCTGGGCTTGCAATCTGAACCACACTCCTTTAATCTTAGCATTTGGGAAATGGAGGCAGGAAGATCAAGAATTCACAGTCAACCTTGAGGCTAGTGAGTTATATATAT
This sequence comes from Peromyscus melanophrys, assembly GCA_902168415.1. NCBI lineage: Eukaryota > Metazoa > Chordata > Mammalia > Rodentia > Cricetidae > Peromyscus > Peromyscus melanophrys. The sequence continues at coordinate 5,519 of CABHPR010122033.1, read as the reverse complement.
ATATATATATATTTTAAAAAGGAAGCATAACTGATAACACAGATACTAAGAGGCATTAAGGACTATTATGAACAACTATATATAAATTGGAAAACCTAGGGAAGAAATGGATAATTTCTGAACCTATCACAAAGGAACCAAGAGAACATGGAAGATTTGAGCAAAACTGTAATAACTGCCGAGGTTGAGCTAGTATTGAAAGTCTCCCAACAAAGGAAAGGCCAGGGCCAGGAGGCTTCACTGCTGAATTCTCCCAAACTTTTAAAGAACCAATAACAATTCTTCTTAAACTATTTCAGAGAATTAAAATGAAGGAAACTCTTCAAACTCAGTCTGTGAGGACAACACTCTCCTGGTACTAGACCCAGAAAAGGACCAATGACAACAAAATAAAACAGTACACACTGGTATCCCTGTTAAACACAGTGCAAGAGTTCTCAAAGAAACACGACCAAATCGAATCCAGCAGCACATAGAAGATGATACACCATGATCAACTAGGAATTGTCCCAGAGATGCAGGGGCCGCTCAGTATATGGAAATAAAAAACACAATATCTTCCGGGCAGTGGTGGCATATCCCTTGTTGGAGCCCATTTTTAGGTTCCTAGTGGATTTACCCAGCAGGTCTGCATAAAGAGGATGATTGGACCACAGGTCTCTGAGTACAGGTGTCTGAGATGGTCTGCACTTGGCTGTCCTAGGGGGAGGTCTTTTGCTCCACCCCTTGGCATTCCTTTAAATATCCTAAGGCAGAGACAGTCAGGCCGATGGATTAGGATTCAGGTCCTCTCCAGGCTATTCTGTATTTTCTATCTTTTTCTCTCCCCTCTATCCTTCTAACTAATATTTCCTGGTGCTTCTACTCAAGAGTACTCTGGGGAAATGTGGGGGTGAAGGATGGTCCCCCACAACGCCTTTAATCTCAGCACTCAGAAGGCAGAGTTGAAGGCCAGCCTGGTCTACAAAGAGAGTTCTGGGACAGCCAGAGCTGTTACAGAGAGAAACCCTGTCTGGAAAAACCAAAACGAACCAAACAAACAAACAAAAAACAAAACAAAAACAAAACAAACAACCTACCCCCAAAGGAAACAAAAAAAACCCACAATATCATCAACAAAACAACAAAAAAATTATTTCAGTAGATATAGAAAAACAATTTCATAAAATTCTGCTGGTATGTTTATTCACACCTGCAAATCCCAACACTTAGGATGCTGCGGCAGGAGGATTACTGTGAGTTCCAGGACAGATTGGGCTATAGAGTAAGACCTTGTCTCAAAAAACAAAAATGAGCAAATAAATGATAATTCAACATTCCTTCTTAATAAAAATCCCTCAAAAATTAGGTATACGAGGAATACATTTCAATACAATAAACCCAGCAGAATAAAAGCTACAGATGATAAAGCTAATACCAACACAGGAAAACTCAGATCATTTCTAAAACTAAGAACAAGACAGAGGGGCTGGAGAGATGGCTCAGAGGTTAAGAGCACTGACTGCTCTTCCAGAGGTCCTGAGTTCAATTCCCAGCCACCACATGGTGGCTCACAACCATCTGTAATGAGATCTGGTGCCCTCTTCTGGCCTGCAGTCATACATGCTGTATACATTAAAAAACAAAACAAAACAAAAAAACAAACAAAACAAAAACACCAGATAGATACTTTCATTATTTTGGTTAAATACAATATTGGAAATCTTATCCAGGACAATATAACAAGAGAAATAAATGACAGGTTCTGAGCATGTCTTTGTCTAAGGAAAAACCTAATATCCTACCAAAAAATAACTGTTACCACCCATCAATTCAGTTAGTTTGTGAAATACAAAATGTACAGCTTTGTAATATACCAATAACAAAACTGCTAAGAAATTACCAATGAAATCCATTTATTTATTTTCAAAACACACACACACACACACACACACACACACACACACACACACACACACAAACCAACACTAAGAACAAATTCAACCAAGGGATGAATGAACTCTTCAGTGAAAATTCCAGGGTTGTGGGTCTACTCCACTGGAAGAGCACCTGCATTCAATCCTCAATACTGTAACAAACCAAATTAACCAACTGAAGAGGACATAAGATAGACAGCCCACGTTCATGGATTGAAAGAATGCTGATTAGAAAGTCTACACTATCCAAAGTAGTATACAGACTCAGTGCAGATTCTAACAAAACACTCCAGACGTCCTTTTCGGAAATAGAAAACCCAGATGGAAATGTGTGGAAGTATGAAAGGCTGACTAGCTAAAGCATGTAGGGTGCCTAACTGGGGTGACAGAGAGGCTCGGCTTTCCCAGTCCCCACTCTACGGCATGACTTCTTTCTCCCATTCTGCTCTGCTTTTCCTCCCCCTCAGGTGTTGAGAGAAGGATCTGCCCTGATAAACATCCCAGGCACTACATTTGGGGTTAGTGAGATGGCTTTGCTGGTGAAGTGCTTATTATGTAAGCATGATGGCCTGAGTTCGGATCCCTAGTGCCCATGTAAAAAGGCCCAGTCCAGTGTGAGGTACTCTTGTGATCCCAGGGCTGGGGAGATGGAGACAGGAAGCTTCCTGGGGCTTCCTGGCCAGTCTAGCCAATTGGTAAGATACAGGTTCAGTGAGAAACCCTGTCTCAAAATAAAAAGGTGGAGAGCGACTGAGGAAACACCTGGAGTTGACCTCTGACCTCCACACACATATGCACACACATGACCCACATGCCAAAAACAGAACAAAAACCAAAACCCCACATTTTTTTGTCTCTGAATCTGATTCTCAAAGAAGACATTTGTGTTATATTTCAAACAGTGTAGTGTGCAAATGGAGGGTCATTGAAGTCTATTATTGAATATGGGCCAAGAACTGTTCACGGTGGCATGCATGCAGTATTGCCCTTGATCTTTGTAACTTTTGAAGTAAATATTATTTCCCTGCTGAAGAAAGAGAAACAGCATTGGCAAAATGGTTCCTAGGGTGAAGGCAGCTGCTGCCGTATCTGACAAACTGAGTTCGGTCCTCAGGTTTAGCATCCGGACTGAAGAAGGGAACCAACTCCCACAAGTTGTCCTCTGACCTCCATACTAAATAAATAATTTACCTTACCATGCTAAATAAGTATAAATCTTTAATGGAGGAGGTGCTAGAGAAACAGGTCAGCAGTTTAAGAGCACTGGCTAGAGGACCCAGGTTTGATTCCCAGCACTCCTATAAGAGCTCAAAACTGTAACTCCAGTTCCTAGGGTATTTTCTAGTCCCCACATGCACCAGCAGGCATGCACATGGTGTATTAACATACATGCAGGCAAACCACACATACATACAAAATAGCGATTTAAATTAAAAAAATAATTTAGCTGGCCATGGTGGTACACACATTTAATCCCAGAACTTGGGAGGCAACGGCAAGCAAGTAGATCTCTGCGAATTTGAAGCCAGCCTGGTCTACACAGTGAGTTCCAAGCCAGCCAGGACTACATAGTGAGACTCTGCTGCAGAAGAATTTATAAAAGAAAAGGAAACAAAAAATGCAAAGAACTGGGGATGGAGAGATGGTTCAGGAGTCAAGAGTGCTTGCTGCTCTTCCAAAGGACCAGAGTTCAATTCCTCACAACCCACATGGAGAGACTCACAACAGCCCATAACTCCAGCTCCAGGGGATCTGTCACTTTCTGCTCTGTGGGCACCCATGCACACATGTGCATACATATGCACAAACATATACACCTAATTTTTTAAAAAATAAAATAAATATACTCTTTAAAAAGACACAGAGAACAGTTAGTAACTGTGAAGATCTAGAAGGATTTGCAGTCATGTGTCTTGACTCCAGAACCAGTGTTCTTGTTTTCCTTCAGAACATGCATTCCTAACCATCATTGTACCCATCATAATATCTGCTATTATTAAAAGGGAAAACGAAAATAAACCCTATCTTATAAGTCATAAACATGGAACAGATATAATTTGGAAAAAAAATGATACCTGACTCATAAGGTCTCTGGATTAGCTGATGAAACCTGTAGCCTTCTATTGCTGGAATTCTATTAGAAAGAATATCTTTCTCTTTTTTTTGAATTTATTTTATTTTATTTTACAATATAATTTAATTTTACATATCAGCCACGGATTCCCTTGTTCTAGAAACCCCATCCAATGACTGAGGAAACTGGATGCAGAGATCCACGGCCAGGCCCCGGGTGGAGCTCCGGGAGTCCAATTGACAAGAAAGAGGAGGGTTTATATGAGCGAGAATTGTTGAGACCAAGGTTGGATAAAGCACAGGGACAAATAGCCAAATGAAGGGAAACACATGAACTATGAGCCAATGGCTGAGGGGCCCCCAACTGGATCAGGCCCTCTGAATAGGTGAGACAGTTGATTGGCTTGACCTGTTTGGGAGGCATCCAGGCAGTGGGACTGGGTCCTGTGCTCAGTGCATGAATTGGCTGTTTGAAACCTGGGGCTTAGCAGAGACACTTGGCTCAGCCTGGGAGGAGGGGACTAGACTTGCCTGGACTGAGTCCCCCAGGTTGATCTCAATCCTCGGGGGAGTCTTTGCCCTGGAGGAGATGGGAATGGGGGGTGGGCTAGGGGGAAGAAAGAATATCTTTCTAACGAGAAAGTACTACTATGATTCTGATCTCCTAATCTAAATGCACATTACATTTTGGTACAGGACTATGCCCTGAGCAAACTGTCACCATCTTCAGGAGTTCTGCTGGGCCAGTTTACAAAAGAACATCACAGCTGGCCCACTGACTCTACCTTCTTTCCTAGAGAGGATCAGGGAGGGTCATGGGACCCTGACCTGAGTATCCAGCAACACCTCTCAATTAGTTGTATGTACCTCTGCCCTAATTGCTCATGGTCTTGAGAGAGGATCTAGAGGACATAGGTGGGGAAGGTGGTTCCATCTATACAGCCATGGAGAAGTCATCACCTGCTGAGTGCAGACTTGCCAGTATGGCTGGTTTAACATCACTAACATCACCTACACTACTGTTGGTAACCTCTCACCCATTGCTCTGTGAGTAAGGCTAATAATTCCTTGTTTCCACTGGTAAATTTTGGTGGAATTGTACCTTGGTTTGTCATAGGGGCCTTCTCTGGGAAGGAATTTTATCAACACGGTTGATGATAATTTAGTCTCTCTCAATACTGATTCTATAAAATTGTCAAAAGTTCTTATAATTGAAAATCATTTACTGTAAAGCCCAAAGTGTTTTGTTTGATATCTCCTCTGAAAGGGGTCTTTTTCTCTTATAGTTCATGATCTGTCCAAATGATATTTCAAGCTGTGTTTGAGTAGTGTAATGCTGCTTTTAAAAAAAAAAGTATCTTTGGGGCTGGGAGAGAGCTCAGTCAGTAAAGTACCTGGTGTGCAAGCATGGGGACCAGGGACTGGATCCCAGCACCCACATAAAAAGCAGGACCACATCTGTAATCTCATCCCCTTGACTTCATCTCCCAGCCTACACACACACACACACACACACACACACACACACAC
>CABHPR010122032.1:12428-25072 GCA_902168415.1 Peromyscus melanophrys | reverse complement strand
GTGTGGTGGGAGGCCCCAGCGATATACTTTCCCCCACGCAACAGAGAAACAATGGCTCAGATGGGCTGCCAGCTGCACAGGCCTAGAGAGCTGCTAGAACTTAGAATTTCCGGTTCTGAGTCCAGTGCTTTCCATGTAATTTCTCCTGTGTCTCTTTAATGTGGCTTCTTAGGTATTTAATGTTAAATTATTTTTATGTTATTTGCATATAATTTGTAGTCCAGCATTGTCATGTTTTCTTCATCCTACTGAATTTGTTAATAAAAATTAAATGGTACTACCATTAAGTGATCAGGACAACACACACACACACACACACACACACACACACACACACACACACACACCATATACAAGATCCTGCTATTCGTTCCTATTGTCCTGATAAATTCATTCCTCTCTCTCCTCCTCCTCTCTTCCTTTAAAGGGCCCTTTCTGAGAGCAGGGTAGTAACTATTTTTAATGCACAGAATGAAGGAAACAGACAAGGGGACCCACTGACTGCCAGGCTTTCTTCCTCAACGCAGCTTCTGTCCTGAAGAAAACAGAAAGGACTCTCCAAACAGGGCTTCAGTGTATGGAGAGAAGCGATTCAGAGTTAGGGAAGCTGAGGCAGAAGGCGGGGAGCCGCATACTAGAGCCAGTTCTCCAGGGAATCTGTGCAGATCTTTCTTTGAGCGCTCAGCTGAATATTGATCAGACAAAGGGTAAATGAAATTCAGTGCGAATCGGATAACAACTGCCAGAGAGCAATGGCTTGGGGTTCTGCTGCTGTGATAAAACATTGTGACCAAAAGCAACTCGGGGAGGAAAGGGTTTGTTCCACGTCACAGAGAAGCCAGGACAGGAACTCCAGGCAGGAACTGGAGGCAGGGACTAGAACAGAGGCCGTGGAGGGGTGCTGCTCACTGGCTTGTTTTCAGGCTCATTTCAGCTACCTCTCCTATACAACCAGGACCATCTGCCCAGGGGCAGCATCCCACAGTGGGCTGGGCCCTCCTACATCAATCATTAATCAAGAAAATTTCCCATAGACTTGCCTACAGGCCAATCTGAGGGAGGCCTCTTCTCAACTGAGGCTCCTCTTCCCAGATGATCCAGTGTGTACCAAGTTAATTAAAACAAAACAAAACAAAACTAACCATCCCAACAATCATATTTTATAGAAGAAACATTTTGCAAGCTAATGCAGTTACTGCAGGCTTGAGGATAATGTTCACTATAGTGTATGTAAGGCCCGGTTTGACCAAGGGCTGGGGTTTGACCTCCAGCACTGGGAAAGAAAAAGAAGAAGCAGAAAAAAAAAAAAAATTCGGGACCTGGTTAACAAGATAGCTCAGCAGGTAAAGATCCTCGTCATGCAAGCCTGAGGGCCTGAGTGTGGTTCTAAGAGCCCACATAAAGATGGAAAGAAAGCACCGAGTACACAAAACTGTCCTCTGGCCTCCATATGCACACCATGGTGTGTGCACTCACACATATACATATTATTATTGTTTCAGAATAATAATAATAATAATAATAATAATAATAATAAATTTAATAATAAATAAAAATAAGAGTTACCAAAGTAGATATACACCGTCTACCCCAGGTGAAATACAGCCAGAAATCACACAGAGAATAAACGTTTCATCTCACGAGTGATCAAACAGATGCAAATAGAAGTGTGGTCAAAGCACTGATTTAAAACTATAAACATCCAGGGGAGATGGCTGGAGAGACGGCTCAGTGGTTAAAAGTGCGTAATGCTCCTGCAGAGGACCCAAGTTTGGCTCCCGGCACCCACATTGGGTGGTTGACGACATCCTGTAACTCCAGGTCTAAGGGATCCAACACGTCAGGCCTCCTCAAGCACCTGCACTCATGTGTACATATCAACATACACATACAAATAATTAAAAGTAAAACACATCCTTAACATATTATATTTGTGTGTATGCATATATCCTAGCCCCTGGCTGGGTATGGTTGTGCACGCCTGTGATCCCAGCACTCAGGAGGCTGGAGGCTGGGGCAGGAGCTCAGGGCTAGTCTGTGTCCAAAAAAACAAAACACCCAAATTACATCATTTGGGAACAAAGACCTCTATGTGACGGCCAACAATCCTACTTCTCAACTTCATTAATAACTTTAAAAATACTGATGAAAATCTCAACCGCAAACAACTGTGTACTTCCAGAAGAGCTAACACGAAACACGGTGCCAAGGATTACCAAGGACGCAGACCAATGGGCCAGCCTGCCCATTGCCAGTGAGACTTTATATTCCCAGGGCCGCTGTGGGACGCCTTCCGCTATTTTCTCATAAGGATGAACCTGGACACACTCTAGCAAAGGAGCCAGTCCAGCTCTAAGTACGTATCCTTGAGAAATGCAGGCACACGGAAAAATCACACTCCTCAACAGCCAATAATGAGAAGCCACCCAACAATCCATCACCAGCAAAACCAACGAATTAATTTGAGCACATTCATATAATTAAATACCACAGAAAATGAAAATGAGTGAACTGCAGCTACGTGTAGCAATGTAATTTAATAAGATAAATTGAGCTAGGGCAACAAGGTAAAATGATTTCATTTACATAAAATTCAAAACCAGCTGAAACTAAGCAGTGTGTGTATAAATGGTAATCTAGAACTGTGTGAGGAAGTGGTTGCCAGAAGGTTAGGAAAGTGGCTATTCATGGGTTGGTGGGAGGAGGACACAGAAAATGTAGACAATGCTGTCAGTGTTCTACTTTGTTTTACATTTTTCTGAAAAGATCTCTTGCCTTTGAAGAGAAGGAACTTTTGCTGGACCCTGCAGTCAAGTTAACCACATGCCTTGAGATAACTGAAGACTATATACTTGACCTGCTGTCCTACTATGTACTCAGTCTGTTGATTTGCCTTTAAGAGAACAATATAACTGACAGGCAGTGGTGGCGCGTGCCTTTAATCCCAGCACTCGGGAGGCAGAGGTAGGTGAATCTCTGTGAGTTCGAGGCCAGCCTGATCTACAGAGTGAGTTCCAGGACATCCAGGATTACACAGAAAAACTCTGTCTTGGAAAATAAAAAATAAAAAAGAAGAAGAACAGCAATGTAACCAACCTCACTATGCTTTGGATTTCCCCTGCAAATCAGCATTTACAACTTAAGATAAAAGCATAGCTTTAATCTTAAACTATATACTCTTCCATGCCCCTGACCCAGAATAATGTATGTGTGCATGTGTGTGCTGTAATCATTTGCTGAAAGTAGCCAGCAGGTTGTAAGAAACCTTAAATAACAAATAACCCACAAATGTTGAAAGCAACATGGGGATATAGGTAGACCTCACCTGTTCGCAGTTTTGAGTGCTGTTCTGTATCAGTTGGGGTTAGTAAAGTAATTTTTTTTCCCTTGTAAATTCTAAAGATTTCTATGTAGAATCCCTCATCCCTTTCCCATGCCATGTTTTCTGTGCTGTTCAATTAAAACACAGCTATTGTGGAATAATCTTTTTGTATACGGTGAAGATTTGTCATTCAGATTGGTTTAATAAAAAGCTGAATGGCCAATAGCTGGGCAGGATGCTCAGAGCAGAGAGGATGCTGGGAAGAAGAGTGCAGTTGCAAGGAGACTCCAGGATGCAGAACAAGCAGTATGGACAGTACATAGATGAGATAAACAAGCCTCAGGGCAGCACATAGATGAATAGAAATGGGTTAATTTAAGTTATAAGAGCCAGCTAAAAACAAGCCTAAACCGCCGGGCGGTGGTGGTGGTGCACGTCTTTAATCCCAGCACTCGGGAGACAGAGCCAGGCAGATCTCTGTGAGTTCCAGGCCAGCCTGGTCTACTGAGTGAGATCCAGGACAGGTGCAAAGCTACACAGAGAAACCCTGTCTCAGAAAAACAAAACAAAACAAAACAAAACAAAAAAAGCCTAAGCTATTGGCCGAGCTTTTATAATTAACAGTAAGTCTTCATGTCAAGATTTAGTAGCTGGCAGGAGAAACAGGAAAATCCACCTACCGGCAATAAGCCAAAGGTCAGAGACATGAGACATAGGAGGAGAAGTGGAAAATTCAAACTGGGGCTCGCTCTGGGTCAAACTCACCCAAGAGGAAGTTGCTTTGTTTCCATCTTCCGTGTGTCATCAATGAATTTCTTAAACTGGCTTGTATTTACCTAGGAGCTTTTTAATTTGTTCTGACTTATTCTTTGATATAAACATGTACAGATGTGTATTTCATATACATATACATGTACTTATATATTTCATATTTCACTTCATAGGCATAAGAAAAACGTATTGATGAAGTAGTTAATCTTTGGCCATCAGTTTTTGAAGAATGTGCTGAAAATAAACAGCTTTTCAGTCAGAAACAAAATACATTTACAGGAAATTTGTATGTAATTTTAGAAGACACATGTATCTTTTGAATTCAACACTGAAGAAGAAGGTGTTTGGGGTCTATACTGAAAACCTAGCTATAAAGTCTGTGCATTTAAGGTCTCCATTTGTAAGAATTACTTTGCAAAAGCATGACTTAAAAACCAAGGGTCAGGTATTTATTTTCTTTTCTTTGAGACCCAAGGTGATTGTTCAACAGACCCATGGACCACAGGCAGTCAGCTAGAGCAACATACTGCCAATAGCCATGGAGTCACACAAGGCCAGTCTTTTTAAACAGGACAGCACAGAAAACCAGGAGATTTGACAGTGACAAACTAAAAATTTCTCAGAACTGATTTTAAACAATAATAAAAATAATTCTGCTTATGCATCCAGAAGGATGAAATCCACTAGTTAGAGCTTGGGAGTGGTTGCCAAGCAACTCAGCAGCTCCTCGATGGACTCGATCCTGATGACTCTGAATGGAACCAACTTCTATTTGCACAGCCAATTTGGCTTGAATAGAAGAATGGGGAGCTGAGGAGGGAGCAGTTCCTAGAATGTGTTTTTAAAATGCCTAAAGTAGCTGGGTGGTGATGGTGCATGCCTTTAATCCCGGCACTCGGGAGGCAGGAGCAAGTGGGTTTCTGTGAGTTTGAGGCCAGCCTGGTCTACAGGAAGTTCCAGGACAGTTAGGGCTACACAGAGAAACCCTGTCTTGAAAAACAAAACAAGCCTAAAATAAAAAAGGTATTTAGGGGGATAGTTCACTGATAATAACAGTAATAATATCACTCACAAGGTTTAGTAGGATGGCTACTAATTTGCACTTAGAAGCTACTGGTGTAGTTACAGACTTAGCCCAAGAACTGAATAATGACAGCTCCGAAACTTTAAGAATGCTTAAGAATTTCTGACCGCCTCCCCTCAAAATTTTGACTCTGGGCCAGAGACATGCCTCTGTGGGTAAAGGCACCTGATGCTGAGCCTAAGGCAGAAAGACACCTGCTCTCAAGCCCAGTGACTTGAATTGGATGTAGAAACCACATGGTGGGAGGAAGAACCAGCTTCAAGAAACAACAACAGGCTAGGCACAGAGATGGTGCGCATCTCTAATCCCAGCACTCGGGAGGCAGAGTCAGGTGGATCTCTGTGAGTTCAAAGCCAGCCTGGTTTACAGAGCAAGTTTCAGGATAGCCAAGGTTACACAGATAAATCCTGTGTCCTTAAATTTTTCTCTGAAAATAATTTCTTTAAATGTAGATTGTAAATAGGTAATATTCTTTGCAAGAAACATATAGAATCAAAATATCACTTGTTAAACAGTTATACACTATACGATAATGTTTTGTCTTAATTCGTAGGGACAAGCTAAGCGAGACATACCTTCAGAAGGAACATAAAGAATGCTGTCCACAGATGGAGATAAATCACTGTTCCTGACTGGCCAAAGCAGGAAGAAGTGAAACTGAGTGAGCCACGGGGAAAACCAGGTTCCTTTGAGAAATGACCTACTAACCTATTTCATCTGCTTCGTAGTTCCTTGGCTTTCTGACACAGAATCTCACCGTGTAGCCCAGGCTGGACTGATGTGCATGGTTCTGCCTCGGTGCTGGGGTTACAGGTGTGTGCTGCCATGTCTGGCTAAGAGATACTCTTCTTGAACTCAGCTGAACATAACTGAGATGTAGACCAAAGAGGAGGAGGCTATTGTTCACAGGATTACTCTAAAAGCAGGTTTGGTTTTACATGATTAATTTAAATGCCCTAAGTGGAAAAACAGTTCTGTGGGGGTATTGACTGTCTAGTGTGGTATTGACATGCAGTGCCCATGGAGGCCAGAAGAGGGTGTTGGATCCTCTGGAACCATATGGGCACTGGGAACCAAACTCTGGTCCTCTTTAAGAGCAACAAGTGCTTTTACCTGCTGAGCTATGTCTCCAAACCCAACTATTGCATTTTTTATATAACCAGATATCAGTAATTTCTAAGGAAACCCCAACTGCCCACCAGTCCATTTAAACCTATTTTCCATGCGGATGCCTGTTTGATACCTTAAACCCTTAACAACAAGTTAGCCTGCTCAGAATCTTGCAATCATGCTTCTATTTATTGCCTATACCTATAAATAAAATGAGGGCCTTTTAAAAGTGTCTCTGCAGGTAATGCCTGGGGAGCACTCACCAACCTAAGACAGAGCACCTGTGTGGCCTGGGCAGGCGTCTCCATGACGGGTAAGGTGACCTGCTGATGTCCCACGCAACCCAAGTCAGAAGCTCATTTTTTAATAAAAGGGGGACCTGTAGGGCCCTGGCCCCCGTTTTGGGTAACTGCTGCCTTGCTTGCGCACCTTGACATTGATATCCTCCCTATGCTAATTCCCTGCCAGGTTCCACCCTTCTGAATGCTTAAGAGAAGTTCCTTGTCTGTGTATCCTGAATAATGGGCGTTAACAGATTAGAAGCAAGATTGTAAAACATCAGTAGCGAACTTCTGCCCTCCAGGGTCCTCCCATTGTGCTGTAAGCCTGTATTTAAGACCTCCTCCCCCCCTCAATAAATGACATTCGGCATTTAAAATTAAAATATATATATAATTGAATGAATACTGTGAATGTAATCTATGAATACCACAAATGTGATTAATATCTTGAGTGTAATTAATGAATATCATGAGTGTAATTTAAAAAATAAATAAATTAATTTAAAAAAAAGTCTCTCTGAAAATGTGAAAGGCAAACATGACCTAGAATTTTCACAAAGAGGGGGTAATTTTGAAAGAGGCAGATCTCGAACTGCCGAAATGGCCTAGCAGGAAAGATGCTTTCTCTGCAAGCTTGGCAACTGAGTCTGACCCCCAGAGGTCAGCTAAAGGTAGAGAGGGAAGAACTCCATGGGGCTGTCTTCTGATCACACATGCACAGGCACCCGCCCCTCACGATGATGATGATGATGATGATGATGGTGATGGTGGTAATGGTGGTGATGGTGATGGTGGTGATGGTGATGGTGATGGTGATGATAAATGGTCATAATAAACAACTTTTGAAAAGGATCACATAGTAACACATCATCAAATATTTGAGTGTCATGAAGCCACTGAGAAGGATTAACCAGCCTGACTTCTTTTCCTCCCAGACCTGTTTTCTCACATTTTTCTGTTATTTCAAGGAAATGCCATTATATATGTGGGTATTGCTCCAATGAGACATTTACTCAAGACAGAAACTGGGAAAGAATAAAGATAATAGAATAATTAGCAAGGAGATTTCTCCCAAGATATGTAACATTTGGCTTGGGTGTAGTTCAGTGGTAAAGCAAGAATTCCCAGCATGCCTAAGGCTCCAGAGTCAGTCCCCAGCAAAGCATAGAAGTCTGTGCTTGTCATCTATTGGTAGCCCTCTGGGCTAGTTCTCCACCTCCGCCATTGTGAATGCCATAAAAAGAGATGGGCACAGTGTCACACACATTCATCTCAAGATACAAAAGCTAGCACATCTGTGTGAGGTCCAGATACATGCTCACGTGCGCACATGAAACATGTCGAATTCCAGAATATAGGTCAAGACACGGTCAAACCCAAATTTTACAGAAAACAGAAATGAACTTATTTTGACCTTGTAACAAGATGGCTTCTAATCTTAAAATGAGGTCAGGCTGGTCCATCATGACTCTTGTTTGTCCACTTTAGAAGATTTGAAGTCTAGATGCTTTCATGAGGGTGGACTGCTTCTGAATTGCCTGATAGGACTTATTGTGCCCAGCAGGTATAGCATTCTCCTTCACTGATTTACTAAATATACCAGGACAGCAATTTTTCTTTAATAACAATGAATATAGATTTTATTAGATATATATTTAAAAATTCTACTACCCTAAAATTAATTTCTTTTGAATTTTTGGGTATTTGTGAAAATGGAAAGAAGGCCAATAATGCTGAGTGTGCCTTATAAAAGATTTCCCTTTTATGGCCCTGCCACTTATGTGGCTGTATTTTGTGACCTGTATTTTGTGACAGACATGTGAATTAGGACAATGATGAATACCTACCTGTATTAGTCAGAGCTTAGTCAAGAAAACAGACACCACCCTAGGTTTCTCAAACTAAATAAAGAAGAACTGTAATAAGGAAAGTGCTTACCCAGGAAATGGAAAAGCTGAGAACCAAACTCAGGAGGATGAGGCAATGGAGTGCCTACTCAGAGGCAAGCACCACCCCAGAGCTGAAGGGATGAGAAAGTAGTTTTATCGAAGTGAAGCTGTGGCTAATCAAAAGAACAGGACTGATACGGGGGATTTCCTAATTGTAGCTGGAACCCCACAGGGAGGGTCTGTTTAAGATGTTCTGGAGGCACAGAAGAGAAACAGCCCCAGCTGAGGTCGCCAGGGGGTCAGAGAATAACCCAGCTCTTCCTCTTCTTCTACACTCCAATTACCACCATTGTCTCCTTGGCCAAACTTACCCATAAGCCCCTGGCCAGAGGATCTGGGGAAAATATAGGGGATGGAATGGGCATGAGCAAAAACAGGCAGTTGGCCAGTGACTGTCAAAGGTGGTCCTTCACTACTGCTGCCATAAACACTAAACAGGATGAGGAAGATCATGGCTTAGTTGACAGAGTGCTTCCCTAGCACACTTGAGAGCCAGGGTTCCATCTCCATCCCTGCATAACTTGGGACTGGTGGTACATGCTGGCAATCCCAACACTTGGGAAGTAGAGGCAGGAAGATCAGAAGTACAATGTCATCCTCAGCTACAGAGTTAGGTTTGAGGCCAGCCTGGGCTATATGAGATCCTATCTTTTAAAAGACTTGTACAAAACAATTCACTTGTACTCTCCAAAATATTAATGTCAGAAAAGGGGAAAAGACCAAAGAATTTGTCTAAGCTAAAGGTCACTGGGGAGAGATGGCAACTAATTTCAACACAAGAAAGATCAGACTGAATACAGGGTCAAAAAAAAGAATCCCATACAAATCCCATACAAATTGTATTGTGGACAATTTGAAAAAATGCAAACATAATTACGACATCAGATTATATTATACATAAAGTTTAAATTTCTTGAGTGCCATCATCTGTTTGTGGTTGTGTTAGACCATGTCCTTGTTCGCAGGAGGAAGATCTGAAGAAGTTGAAGGTACAAAAACAGCATCATGATCCTTCCAGCCAGTTCCATGTAAATAAGGGGAGAGAGAATGTGAGACCAAACAAGCACTAAATTAGCAACCCCCGCATCCGGCATAAATGTTCACGGCACTGAATCTGCCGCTATCCTGGGGGCTTCATGTTCCCACCCTAAACAGCAGGAGAAAGAGGCAGGAACCAGGTCTTCAGCTCTTGGCTCGGCAGGAAGGGGGAGAGACTGAACCAATTCGTTCTTGGGAGTTTGGTACTGAAAATTCATAAAGGATTTCTAGCTAGTGACAATTTGGAGATAACACGGGGGGGGGGGGGGAAGTAGAGCAAGGCAATAGCAAGCTAAATTTCATGTAAACCTAAGTGGTTAACTGGAAGAGAGACAAAAAAACAAAAACAAAACAGCAAACTGTTTGAGAAGTTGCCGCTTCTCAGACCTGCCGCTTCTCCTACCAAGAGTGAAGTCTGGTTTGAACTAGCCCTGCAGCTTGCTCTGACCGGCAGAACTGGCCAGGCGCTAATCCCTAACCATTTGGAAGTCTCACTTCTTCCGCTTTCCCTCGCTTGGAGTCTGAGCCACCCTCTGAAGAAGGCTGTCTTACTGGACAGATTGAGGTCAGTGTCCTTAGCTGTTCCCACACTTCAGCCAAAGCTAGATCCCCACCCTCACCCCCCGTCAAGCCAACCCAGCCATCACCTCACAGAGCAAATACAAGGTGTTCCTGCCAATCTCCTCTCAAGTTACAGCATCATGTAGAATGTTCGCTATTTAAACCAGTGAACAGTGGAGAGATTTGTGATAGAGCCAATAGACAAACAGAGCAGACACACACAGACATGCCTGTGAAGAAAGTGGAAAACCCTGACTTTTAGTATTCTGGTTAATCCTATGTTTTGGCTCAAAACAACTCTTACTCCTTTTTTGGTTAACACTGACTAAGGTTATGTTCCTTGCAACCAAAATAAAATAAAATTAAAATTAAAATTAAAAAAGAGCCAGCAACAAGCGGCCCTTCTTGTCCTCTCCTCTTGCAAATATTATTTTCCAAAGATTCTGAACAAACATTTCTTTTATATTTTATATGTATGAATTTTTGCTTACATGCTTGTATGTGCACCACATGCAGTGTCTGTGGAGGCCAGAAGAGGGTGTCGGGGTCCCCTGGAACTGGAGTTACAGATGGTTGTGAGACACCATGTGGGTGCTGGGAATCGAACCAGGGTTCCTCTGGAAGAGCAGTCAGTGCTATTCATCATTGAACATCTCTCCTTCTTCTAAATGAACACTTCTCTTTGTGTGTGTGAGGTTTTTTGTTGTTGTTGTTGTTTTGTTTTGTTTTGTTTTGTTTTTCAAGACTGGGTTTCTCTGTGTAGCTTTGCGCCTTTCCTGGAACTCACTCTGTAGCTCAGGTGGTCCTCACAGAGATCTGCCTACTTCTACCTCCCGGGTGCTGGAATTAAAGGCGTGCGCCACCACCTCCCGGCTTGTGTGTGTGGTTTTTTAAGACAGGGTTTCTCTGTATAACAGCCTTGGCTATCCTGGAATTCACTTTGTAGACCAGGCTGGCCTGCAGCTCACAGAGATCTGCCTGCCTCTGCCTCCAGAGTGCTGGGATTAAAGGCGTGCGCCACCACACCCAGAGAATGAATATGTCTCCTTTCTTCTTGTCCTCTGTTCATTTCCCCTCGCACTGGGTAACAGCAGCTGACTTTAAAATGACGTACTGTGATTGATGTGCACCACACAGACAGAAGGGGGCGTGAAATCAGTGGCACCATTTAAGCATGATATGAGGGTGTTACGTTAGGGTTTCTACTTTGTTTAGAAAACATGACCTCTCTTTAGAAGTGTTCAGTCCTCAGCTGCTGCCACTTTCCCCATCATGAACTCTGTTAAATCACGGTCAGTTTTCCTTTATAGGCAATAGAGCACTTAATTTTCCAAAACTGGGTGGTAAGCAGCAACCTAGGAGAGGAAGGGAAGATGCTTCCATTGTTAGGGGCAAATAAACTGAGCCCTCAGTCTCTGGGTGGCTGTCTGGCTTGGGCTTCTGAGCATTCATTAGAGCCTTTTATGGGAAGGCGTTGAGCAAGCTGGTGAGTAACTCTGGGAGACAGGGCTTGGCACCTTTGAGACATGTAGTGACACAGGAGCACGGGCCAGGCTTCAGATGTTTGGCCAGGTCGCGGTCAGAGAGACAGGCTGCTCATTGTGACTTCCTTCTGCCCGCCAGGAGAGGTCAAAGCTGCATATTTCTAGACAATACACTCAGCCTAGATGGAAGACGGGACCTTGTCAACATAGGGTCAAAGTAAAATCAGTGCAGAGAAAATCCCAGGTCACACGCTAGGTGTGTTGACCTAGCTTTAAAAGTTAGCATGATGAACTCAGAATGGTGGTGTGTGCCTGCAAGGCCAGCAGAGGCAGAGCCATGAGCTTAAGGACAGCTTGGCCTTGTCTCAAAAAGAGAAAAAAAGCATGGTAATAGTGAGGGAGATGGTGATGGAGGGAGCCCCATCCCTCCACATCCCTCCACACACCTGGAATCCTGGGAGTCTGAATCCACTAGAGAGCTATTGTCTCACTCTGAGGATTCTCCTCACTGCGGGCCTGGGTCTGGTGTGTCTGTGTGGTTTCCCCGGCCCTCCTGGTTTGTTCTCTCCTCCAAAGGGTCCAGGCTCCAGGAAATTCTTGAGAAAGGCTACATGAGAAGCAATGCTCACACACAGGAATGTGTGCCTTTTGTCCTTATAGATGATTGCTAATTTAGCTAGGAACAAAATTCTAGGGAATTGTTTCCCTCAGGACTTTGAAGGTGTTGCTGGTCTTCTTGCTTCCAGTACTGCTGAAGTGCGAAGTCTGAGTCCCTGTCCTGTATAGATCTCTGTTCTCTCCCCCAATGCCCTCTCTGCCTCTCTTCCTCTGGCCCATTAAGATCTCCTAGCAGCTGTGTTCTGAAATTTAGTAACAATGTGTCTAGATGAGCTGTTATCATGCATTTTGTTCTGAGCCGGTCAAAGACCTTTCACAGAAAAGATCTTGTTACAGTAATTGATACAGCAATTAATTCTCTCTCTCTCTCTCTCTCTCTCTCTCTCTCTCTCTCTCTCTCTCTCTCTCTCTCTCTCTCTTTATGGT
>CABHPR010122030.1:0-17885 GCA_902168415.1 Peromyscus melanophrys | reverse complement strand
CAGGGTTTTTTTCGTTAACCAGTGTTGCAGTGCGAATCCCACCTTAGGGCTGGGAATAAGTGCCGGGAGTGACAGGAAGGGAGGGAGTGGCTACTGGTTTAAAGTCTGAGGCCAGGGGAACTGAGACAGGGAACTAGACAACATCAAGCCACCCAAGGAAGAGCTCTCCGCTTTAAGTTGCAAGCTCCGCTGTGCTGTTTATAGTTACCTAACACTAGATGTTTCTCAGCATGATTGTGACTTAATATTGCATGTCCATCGCCTAATACGTGACTTTTAATGTCATATACGTATATTTCTATAGAGATGTACTTACTCTGCACACACGGGCGCGCGCGCGCGCGCACACACACACACACACACACACACACGCACGCACGCACGCACGCACACACTTATTTGTATGCAGTCCATTAAAAGACTGAGGTAGATACAGATGCAGTTCATTTTTTTCTTTGTATTTATTTTACTTTTACATTTTTGATAAATTTTTTTTGGCTATTTATTTATTTATTGAATGTCAAATGCCATTTATTGGAGGAGGGAGGAGGTCTTAAATACAGGCTTACAGCACAATGGGAGAACCCCAGAGGGCAGAAGTTCGCTACCCATGTTTTACAATCTTGCATCTGAGCTGTTAATGCCCTTTATGCAGGATACACAGACAAGGAACTTCCCTTAAGCATTCAAGACGGTGGAACTCGGCAGGAAATTAGCATAGGGAGGATATCAAGGTCAAGGTCAGCAAGCAAGGCAACAGCTACCCAAAACGGGGTCCAGGGCCCTACAGGTCCCCCCTTTTACTAAAAAATGAGCTTCTGACTTAGGTTGCATGGGACATCAGCAGGTCACCTTACCTGTCATGGAGACACCTGCCCTGGCCACACAGGCACTCTGTCTTAGGTTGGTGAGCGCCCCCCAGGCATTACCTGACAGATGCAGTTCATTTTTAGGCAGGGTAAAGACCTAGTAAATAGATTACCCCCATCTGGAGGTTAGATTCAAGTTATCTTTAAAACTAAGGAACTCGTTATTATCTTTTAGCTTGTAATTATCATTTGGCCTGAAATATGTCCTACAAATGGACCTAGCAGCAGAGAAATGGCGACATACTGAATGAAACAAAGAAGATATAAAAAGGAAAGGACATGACTACCCTTAGGTATGGTGGAGGAGAAAGTTTATTATAGATAAAACGGAGAGTGTAGGTAGAAGCAGGGACATCTGGTCACGTCAGAGTGGACGTGACCAGACTGAGCTGGGCCATATGGGGAAGAGAGGGGGCAAGAAGGAGAACCAAGTGCGGCAGCCAAAAGGCCAAAGCTACAAAAAGGGACAGGTAACCAAAATGTCTGGATAACATAGGGAAGAGCCTCTTGGGGAAAGGGCAGCCCAGCCCCTGGGCTGGAGAGTTCAGGGTAAATGACCAGGTATGTCAGCCATACCCTGTGACAGGTAGGGACTGAGGGGTGCTGGGAGAAACTGGCGGCCAGGTCCACTTGGATATGTTAAGTAGGCACCTCAACCGCTTGTCCCTGGTTTAAAACTTGAAGAGCAGAAATTAAAATGTGAGTCTGCACACTGATTGAATTTAAGGCCCACTCCCCGAGATGGAACCCATACCTGACACTGCTAAGATGGCCTGAGACTAGACAGGCCAAGGACCTAAAGGAAATCCAAATATTGTTCTGCTAAAGGGATGCAGCAATAAAACAATGACATTCTGCTATACACGTAGGTCAGTGTCTTGTTCAGCCAGCATCAGAGAAGCTTCCCCCTACAGCAGATGGAAACAAAAACAGAGACCCACAAAGGACAAAGTGCAGAGAGAAACCTTGGAATATTCAGTCCTAAATGGGATGTCTCCATCAAACCCCTCCTCTAAGGGTTCAGGGAACTAACTTTATGGCAGAGGAGGCAGAAAGAGTGTAAGAATCAGCGGTGAGGGAGGACACCAAGGAAACAAGGCCCTCTAAACACAGCCAGGACCAACACATAGGAATTCAGATACTGTGGCAACATGCACATTCCCTGCATGGGTCCAAGCCAGTTGGGGTCCTGGAGACAAAAGAAGTTGACACATGATCCCTCTCCCCATCCCTAGCCCAGAAGCTAGCTCCAATTGATAACTGCTTGCAAAAGATAAATCAGTTTTCTCCAATGGAGTATCACTGGGGATACAAACTACTTTTAAGGACAGACCCATGCCCAGCAGTAGATGGCCAACACAAACTCAATGGCATTTTTGGAGATTCCTTGACTCAATGCTTTGGTGCTGTGGCTATCACTCTGTATAAATAAAATGCTGATTGGCCAGTAGCCAGGCAGGAAGTACAGGCGGGACAAGGAGAGAGGAGAATTGTGGGAAGTGGAAGGCTGAGGCAGAGAGATACTGCCAGCCTCCGCCAGGACAAGGAAGATGTAAGGTACCGGTAAGCCACGAGCCACGTGGCAAAGTATAGATTAATAGAAATGGGTTAATATAAGATAGAAGAAGTAGATAACAAGAAGCCTGCCACGGCCATACAGTTTGTAAGCAATATAAGTCTCTATGTGTTTACTTGGTTGGGTCTGAGCAGCTGCAGGACTGGCGGGTGAGAGAGATTTGTCCTGACCGTGGGCCAGGCAGGACCAGAAAAACTCTAGCTACAGTCTGGGCATGAGTTTTAGTTGGTTTTTCTCCTTACAGGTCTTTTGCATATATCTTATGGTTTCCAGTGTTAGGTTTTTATGGAATTTCTGTGTGCTGTGTGTCTCTGGCTCTATATGCATTTCTTGTGCCTTTTCTTTGGTTCTTTTTCTCCTGGTAGTTTGCTTGCTTCATCCTATTCTGGCTTGTTTTTGTCATATTTTATTATTATTTTTAGATGCCTGTTTGTATTCTGATGAGGAAAAGGGTATAGATTTGGGTAGATGGGGAGACAGGATCTGGGAAGAATTGGGGGAAGGGAAGCCATAATCAGAATATATTTTATGAAAAAAATCTATTTTCAATTAAGAGACTGGAATGATGGTTCAGGGGTTAAGAGCACTGGCTGCCCTTGCAAAGGGCTGCTCAGGTTCAATTCCCAGTTTCCATAGGGCAGTTCACAACCATCTTTAACTCCAGTTCCAGGGAATTCAATGCCTCTTCTGACCTCCACAGGCTCCTGAATGTATATGGTGCATGTATGTACGCTCAAGTACATACATACAGACATAAAATTATATATATATAAAATATATATGTGTATTATTCCTTAGTAGCTTTCCACCACATATATGTGTAGAATGATTTATAATTAAGATAAGATAGATCATTTCTTAATTCAGTAGAGATCTTAATTCAGTAGAGAGATTCACAAATATTTCATTATTTTGCTGTTTTGTTTTTCACTGCAATAGTATATACTAAAGAGAACATTAGTTTTAAATTCAGGCATATATAAGAGCCTTTAAGCCATAGACACAGTAACGTGTACAATTTCTGAACTTCAGTTTTCTAGAATGTAAGGTATATAGATGGTAACTTCCAGTGTTGTGAGAATTAATAGAAAGTACTGCCTAACAAATTTTGAAATGTTCGATATGTTCTCTATACCTTCACTTTGCTTTGAAATGTGTTCAGTGTAAAAATACCTATAGTAAAAATAAACAGTAATGCGAAGTCAGGATTCGTGGCCAAACATAACTATTTATTAAGGTTTTTTTCTTATAAACATTTTCTTCCTTAAAAAAAAAAAAAAAAGAAAAACCTAGAATTTAAATACCTCCCATTCCACCACATAAGACTGTATACATTATTTACATCTCTCAAATAAAACATATTACAGATTTTCTGACATTCAGTATTTCCTTTAAAATAACAATAATGAAGCAATTAAACTATGATCAGTAACTACAATTTGCATAATCTTGGCACAATTTACAATATGGCGCCCACGATGCATTTCATATTTTAGACCATTTTCGTCCCGTCTAACTTAGTAGAGAACCTGTCCCCTCATGAGAACAGACTCTTGTCTCCGCGCATCTTTTAATCAAGTGCACAACTTGAATGCTGTCCTTCCGCTTCCATTACTTGGTACTGGCAGTTTTTCGGATTTTTGTCTTCAGAAATGATTTCTATTCTGACTTTAAGTGTTCCTTATTATTGGCTGTTTTCATGACACTATTTCTACTAATAATTTTAAGTAATATCTAAATGTATAGGAAAAAAATCAAATAGAGCAAAGGTCTTCCATAAAATATTAGTGATTTCACTACCCTGGTTATGCACATACAAAAATAACAAATAAAATTTAGTAGCTGTAAAAAAGTATTTTCCCTAAAAATAGTCATTTCTGCAAAACAATTTAAGGAGAAGTGTTCTGAAATGAAAATGCACTGATATATTTTACAATTTACAAAATTTCATTATTTTGCTGTTTTGTTTTTAACGACAAGAACTACCCATCTCTAAGAATAATTATGAGGGAGAAGGTAGGAAACCGTCACTTGACATCACCAGTAACTGCAGCTTTGGTGACATAAAGAGACTGTCCAGCAAACAAGAAAACCTGTGTGTGGACAACACTTCAGGATGACTAACGAACTGTAAATCAGCCGTGAGTGCATGTGAGCAGGAAAACACAAATCTGTGAAGGCCAGTGATTTCACTTACTGCATGTTTGAGAACTGTGCAGCAATATATGCAAAAGAGAAGAAAAGGAAGGAGGGAAGAAGGGAGGGGAGGGGGGAGGGGAGGGGGGAGGGGAGAGGAGAGGAAAGGAGAGGGAGAGGGAGAGGGAGAGGGAGAGGGAGAGGGAGGGGAGAGGGAGAGGGAGAGGGAGAAGAGAGGAAACCTGCACCAGGAACTTGCACCACACTTACAACCTGAGGACCAAATATTTGAGTTTGTACTTTTTTCTTTTGTCAGAACATAAGTCAGTCCAACTCTCAGTGGTAGATAGAGAGCAAGGCAGTCTTAGACCTTCAAAATGAATTCTCACAGATTAACTTCTGAGGAAAACCTTAAAAATTCCAATCATTTGCATTCAGAATCCTGCTGCGTGTTCGTTGTTTAATATTGAACTTTCCCTATTAAATCCTGAAACAGACCTCTACTCTATTTATCACTCACATATAATCATGCTGGTAACAGTGGCCCCTATGGTAAATCTCTATGTTATGGCTTGAAGTCCTAATGCTTGAAGTCCATCAGAAGCAATACTTAAGGACTGAGCTGAGTTTGTAAGTGGTGTATTCTTTAACATATCAAGTAAGTTTCAAAATAAGATGTTTACCTAGTATGCAATCACATTTCAAATTAGAAATAAACTTTTGGTCCAGTATATATTCAAAGGACAATCAGAATTTAATGTTATGAATGATATGTGATGAATACTTACTTACATGATTTTAAATGCTATTCATGATAGGTAGGCTAAAACTTGGCATAATTTAATAATAAAATTTATTCCAATTTTCAATCTCCAGTCTCTAAAGTCAGACTCAAAGAAAAACCTGTTTAAAGTAAAACCGAGGTAAAGGCTTTGTTCTTTAAACTGCTATTTGAAATACTGGATCCACGCTTCTCTACTATTCTCTCAAGAAAAACTATCCTACACAATTCAAAGGTTTTAAGGAAAAGGGAGGGGAAAAACAGAAAGCAAGTTCTAGAGAAAGACCTTAGTTTTAAAATGCTATTTAAATGCAAAGTAATTAAATTGAATCTCTTTTTAAAAAAATGTTTTCACATGTAAGTGCTGGTTCCCACTTCCAATAGTGACATCAGGAAACTATTCTTCTATTCTGTGATGCAGTCAATGTCTGTAGCAGTCTTCTCTGAAGATTTAGAGCCTAAAATATACTCTTGATTACCACACACTGGCTTGGTACTCAGAGAATAGCCAAGTTAGTGAATTTGATTTGGTAATTAATGTGGGTTCTACTAAGCTTCGAAAACTGTTTTTGTGCAACTAAAAAGATGAAACTGTTTTTTCTTACATAGTCATAAGCCAATTCTCAAAGCACCTATGACATATTACCAAGTTCTAGAAACATACTTTGCAACCTAGCTGAAATAAACAGTGCTCCAAAGAGAACTGCTCTGAAAGTCAACTCTCATTTGGATGTTAATTAACATACAACATACTCATTTTAAAAGGAAGTTCCACAACTTAGTATTTGTAGCTCACATAATCTACCATTTCAGTGGTTATCAAAACCTCTCTCAGAGAGGGTGTAGACAAAGCTATAAAAGAAATCTGTTTTGCTACTTTTCCTATACGTAAGGAAAATGCTCATTACATAAAATGGAATCTAGTAATTACATATGCAAAATATAAATATCCATATTTCTATCTTCTGGGAAGGGACTGTAGTGCTTCATCCATCCTGATGATCCAGGTAGTAACTCAGTCAGAAATAGACATTAAAAATATACTCTGCTACCCATTTACAATTTACAGTGACTAAGAGTTACAAAGCGGCAACAACCTCAATCTTTCATTTCGAGGTACACAGCTCCAAAGCCACCCACCAACACACACATGTGCTCTGTCTGGGGCAGGCTAAGGGCATGGCTTTTGTGGGAACTGGAAGAACCAATCAGAGTGTGAAAAGGCAGCAGCGCCACCTACTGCTAACGACAAGCATTTCCGTCAGTGTTTCTTCACCCCACTGCTCTGACAACTAGTCAGTCCTAAAACTTCTTTTATCACGTCCACATTTAACCAAAGCACTGTGGATAACAATATAATGGTAACTTACTACACTCAAACTGTATGGGATGAGCTTACGAAAGAATGAGAAAAAACAACCTGCACTTTTATAACTGTATAAAAAATGGGGTAGCCAGGTGTGGTGGTACATACCTTTAATCCAAGCATGTAGGGTGCAGAGGCAAGGGATCTCTGAGTTTGAGACCAACCTGGTCTATATGGCTTGGTCTCCAGGCTAGCCAGGGCTACATAGAGGGACCCCCAGTCTCAAAAAAAAAAAGAAAGGGGAGATAATTATTTATTTATAAATTAACAGATCTGAAAAGAATCTAACAGACATTTATAAGCAAGCTCTCCTGAAAAATAAACTTTGATCTTTATTTTATAAAAGGGCATTTTACTTTCAGAGCAAGTTTTTATTAAACTGACTTTCTCTTTTGTTTTAGTGTTTCCTTACTTATAGCCATCTACCACCATGTACACATGCCAGGTCTTTCCCCACTACTCTTTCCCCTACTCTTTCTACACACACACACACACACACACACACACACACACACACACACACACACACACACCCTCCTTATTTCCCCATATTGAGGGACTACTTGAAACCGTGGCACCTGAGATTCTGGCACAGTGAAAATACCTCCTACCTAGGGTAGTGGGAAGCTAAGCCCTACTACCAACCACTAGTTTCTAGGAATAGTTTGCCATTCTTACAGTGTATGTATGTAAGGCTTAAAGGACCAGAAACAACCTCTCCACTCTTCTCTCTCACTATGGAAGCCCCTAGTTACTAGGGTGATATGAAGTCAAATACACTATGGAAGACTTTCAGTGAGTAATTATGTGCTTCATTTCCTGTACAGAGAGGACTCAAACATCAGAATTCTAAAGCAACTCATAATGCTTGATATTACCTATTTAGATACTAAAAAAAATATTTTAAGGAAATCAGTTAGCTGTCAGTTCATAAATAAGCACTACTAATAAATGCCCAGTATTATCTACCTTTTCCAAACTCTTTTGTTCCTTTTATTATTGGTACTTGGTGAGCAATGGCCATCACAGAAATGAAATGGAGAAAAAGGCAGTTCCTAGTGATCATAATTGCAAGGGCATTCAATTCTATCATTGTTCACTTGTTAATGACAAAACCAAATTTACTTCATTTTAGCCTCTTTTCCACTAAGTATATGCATACAATTCACAGCAAGCATTTCTATTTTACTAGAGGAAAGGTATGTGTCTCTAACTACATACACACACACACACACACACACACACACACACACACAGAGAGAGAGAGAGAGAGAGAGAGAGAGAGAGAGAGAGAGAGAGAGAGAGAGAGAGAGAGAGAATGAGAATGAGAATGAGAATTGAAGGAAACAATTTATCCAAATTGACAAAATTAAAACTCAGAGTCTGAAAAGTGTATTTCTCAAGAACAAAACTGATGGGGGAAACCTCAATATTAATTCTAAAAACCAAATTCCCGGTCTTGTAATTGATGATGACAATTCAACAGAATGTCATGTCAACTGAAATTTAAAAGTTATTAACTACCGAGCTAGTATTTTTATTACTTGATTTCACAGTGGAAAAATAAGTCAGGATGCTTCAAACTGCACCAATAATCAAGGTAGTGTATCATTTAAAATGACAGGCAAATATCAGCTCCATTCACTGAATGGAAATGCTAAAAAGTGATTAATTTCCCCCCAAATAGTCATTAAATTCCATGTTGAATGTCTGTACCTAAAACTAAGTATTTATTTTTAACTTCTCATGGAAGCTGACTTCTAAAAGGAAGTCTTCAAGACTGTTTATAAGTAATAAACACCATTCTATTCCAGGGTTTTAAAACGGGACTTTCTAGAATCTGACTCCCCATACTTAATCCTTTCTCTTTTGATTTCCCAAACAAACTAATGCCTGCCACTAACCATTCTCATTTTCCCTTCCTCTCTGATGTACAAGGGGATTCTGCACTTATGGCTCATTTGGCAACTGCTAGGAAACCTCACAGTTCAGCATCCTTTCTCAAGATGGCAATTCCATAAATAACCTGAAGTTTTACACTTACAGTGCACTTAACATGTAGAAAGAAGCTGAAATGCAATAGCTATTACATTTCAACATTCTCAAATTTCAATATCACAGATATTGAGAGATGGAAAAAGACCTGCTTGTAGAACTTTAAACATCTGTTGAACAGAATATATTGGTCAATATCAAAAATAATTAAGAATTTTGTTGTTTCACATTTATGTTCTACATGCACACCTTTACAAATTATGTCAAAAATAATAAGAAATAGTTGTTGTTGTCTTACATTTATGTTCTACATGAACACCTTTACAAATTATGTTTGTTCCATGTAGTAAAAGCGGGACATCATCCACTTGAGTAAACTATGGCTTTTATAACAGATTACTTTACAACATGCACAAGTAAGTGCCCTAGATAGAAATTCTAATATTGTTTCAAGCTCTGCTCAGTCCTATATCTGTGCTTTGCACTTCAGAAGTGAGCCTATCAAGGCACTTAAAAACACGTAAGTTTGTTTTAGGGACTTCAAAGTGGGCCACAATTTATATAACACAGAATCCAACCCATCAGCATTTCAATCAGTTAGTATTTGTGTCCAGAGTACAATATCATAAAAAGTCCTCAAATAACCAAAGCCAGGTTAATAAAAATAAAATATAAAAAAAAAAAAAATACTGTACACCACTAAGATAAAATTTGCCCCTTTCAAAGGTAGAGAATGGTTCTTGGCTTCCTCTAGCAACAAAATATAATTTTATATATTCAGAAGAGAAAAGGGAACCCAAGCAAGGCCCCAAACCTAAAACACAAACAACCCAGATAAAAACAAAATATAACAAAGCCCAAATAAACCCTCACAGCTCCACAGGAGGAAGAACTAACAGCTTTCATCCTTTCATCTGTCCTTTGAGGTGAGCTTTTCGATCAGTTCTTGGAGTGGTGCAAGTTCTCTTCTGTCAATGAGGTTGAACTCCTACAAAGAGCAAAACATCATCTGCATCTGATGCCAAAGCAGATCACTATGGATACAAGCTTCTAAGTAAAAGTAAACTTCATTTTAAAAACTGTTTACTACCTTAAAGAAATCACTTGACCTCCTTGATGCTGTTTTTAACATCTGTAATATTAAAAAACAAATCCCCCCTAACTCTTGAAATTACTGTGGAGACTAAATATGGTAGCCGCTTTTAACTACTTCGTGCAATTCCTGGAACACACTACCAATCAGTAGGTGGGAGCTGCTGCTTCCAAACGAAGAGAGTACACTGGGTGGCACTGCAATATGTCAATCAAATAAGGATCTGATATCACTGCAAAGGAAAAGCTTTTACCATGGAAAAATTAAGAAGTTGGGATACTGTGCCAATAATCATGGTACTGTATCTTTTTTTAATGATTGATTCATTTATTATATTTACAGTGTTCTGCCTGCATACCAGAAAAGGGCACCAGATCTCATTATAACTGGTTGTGAGACACCATGTGGTTGCTGGAAATTGAACTCAGACTCTCTGGAAGAGCAGCCAGTGCTCTTAACCTCTGAGTCATCTCTCCAGCCCAGTACTGTATCTTTTAAAATGACTTTTTAAATGATTTCTGCTGAACTATGATTTTAAAAGTGAATAAATAAAAGGTGACATATACTTCCAGTCTTCTGTAGGATGGACTATTCTCAACTCTCAATTTCATTTATTCATTAGCATCCATCTTAAGGCCAGCACTACAATCAGTACTTTAGAGAAGCATTAGCCTTACTATTACAAGCCTACTCCCTCAGATCTGTGGAGAACATGTGAGAATACATACATGGGAATACATACCATGTGACTAAATTTTTGTTTTGACATCAAAGAAACATTGTTAAATAAAGCATGTCCAATCTTCCTATCTTGACAAACATTCAGAGTGACCAGAACAGCAGACTCAAATTTGGAATTCTTAAAACGTCTCGTAATTCTATACTACAAAGAAGATGGTATGAGATCCAGCTCTGAGTACCTAATCCACAGTTAACCTTCTGCTTTTCCAAACCTAAGCTCCACCTGTGCCCAAAGGGGCCCCAGGCAAATGAGTAAAGATAAGTTGGCTGGCAAATATGAGTGATGTCCACATACCTCTAACAAGCAGGTATCATCTGGGTACTCCTCATGTCTAAAGTTATACCTAGTAGAGATGTGACCTATTCTTCAAAGAATAAACATCAACAATTCATCTGAGAGCATGAGGGTAGGGAATTCTAGGATCACTTATATTCTAAACACATGAGACACTATGTTGTTGGTCTTATAGAATCTGGACTGTATGGGACCAGAGCAAGATTCTCCAAGTTCAGAGGCCCAAGCAAGTGATATTCTTAATCAATTCTTTTTTTTTTTGTTTGTTTTTTTGTTTTGGTTTTGTTTTTGTTTTTTTTTCCCAGAGCTGAGGACCGAACCCAGGGCCTTGCGCTTGCTAGGCAAGCGCTCCACCACTGAGCTAAATCCCCAACCCCTCTTAATCAATTCTTATTGCTAGGAGGGTAAGATGTGCAAAATGCTCTAAATTGATTCCCCACTATTTGCTAACACATAGCAAACAGTATACTTCATGGCTATAAAGTAAAGTAAAACTAACACTTGTAAAAGAAGAATATTTTCACCTGAACCAACAAAACCTACATTTTCTGATGACTAAAATATTAATTATCTTAATTATTAATCTTAAGCAGTTTCTGTTGTTAGGGGTCTGCAGATGAGACTGTCAAAAAACTCAAGAAAGTTTTGGAAAGTTACAACCTCTTAAAATGTATTTTTACAGATAATTTAAAAGAAGTGTGCCTTTAGTGTAAGGAGTATGTATTAATGAAAATGTGCACGTTTCTTTAGTAGCGAGGAAAGTAAAAATAATATTTATAGACATACGCTAACATACAAAACCAACACAAAATAAAACTAGCTTTCTCCCACCAGCATCTCCTTTCCTTCTTCTAATCTCTACAAAAACAGGAAACAAATTAACTAGTTGGCTCATCTATTTCCAACTCTTTCACTTTTCCCTATTATTTCTCTAATCAGAGAATTAAATAAAACTATATGCATGTATAGTTTTTCTTGACTCATTTGTTTGAGACAAGGTACTGATAGGTAACCCAGGCTGGCCTTCAACTCCTGATTCTCATGCCTCAGCCTCCAGAGTACTGGGCAGGTGCGTAGGAGCCACCATGCCTGGTCTCTTAGTCTACATTTCAAAGCCCAGCTCTCTTAGGATTAAACGAAAGGGAAACAAACTGCAAGTCAGTTCAAACTATAAGGGACCTCTAAAACACACTCTGACCCTTTCTTTCCTCACACATGACAGACAGTCATTAGCTTCAAAATTACTTAGAATATGGTTTTAAAAAGAAGTAGGGGAGCTGAGTGCTTTGAAATATGCCTTCTTTAATCCTAGCACTCAGGAGGCAGAAGCAGGATCTCTGTGAGTTCTAGGCTAGCCTGGTCTATAGAGTCAGTTCCAGGACAGCCAGGGCTACACAGACAAATGCTGTCTCAAAAAACCACAAAAGAAGTGGGGGGAAAATGATGAGATATTCAAAGTATACATCCATGAAAGAGTCCACTGATAGAGATCTGAGATTTTCCTTTTAAAGTAGAGGTTTAAGAGAAGGGGGGCTAGAGCACTTGAGACCAAGTTCACTGCAGGTGTGCCCAACAGGGGGAGCTCACATTCTGATTCCGTTTTTTCCTACTTGGTTGGCTTTGTTGTCTAACCATCTGTTGAAACAGGATCTTATGGCCTAGGATAGCCTGAAACTTGCTAAGTAGCTGGCTGGCCTTGAACTCAATCCTTATGCATCAGCCTCTCGAGTGCCAAGATTATAGGCGAGTATCATCATATCTGACTCACTATTCCGAGTTCTTATTTAGCCCCTTCATATGGCCTGGAAATTGACGCAGTCCAAGCAAGGCAAGGCATCTTGAAACTGTTTTTAGAGTTGCCTACCATAAACTAGTAGACAAAAAAAATGAAGAAACAAAAGGCCCATCATTATCATCTTGGAAAGTATACAATAGGATGTAGATTAGATAGAGATAGCAAGTTCTGTTCTGACAGTGTATATGCACCACGTATTCATCACAGAATTCTAAAAATAAGCAACAAAAGCTTATGAGTCAACCTACCTGAACAAAAAAAATGAAGTGCTTGAAAGATGTATTGAGATGTGCTTCCTCCTGAAGCTGGATCACAGGGTCAAAATGTTGGTGATAAATGTGAGCATAAACTCTAAAGAGTCGTTTGAGAATTGTTTTTGCCACGGACATGAAATTCTTCGGGAATGGAACACCTAGTAAAAAGATAAGCCCCCTCTATTAGTAAAAGAGCACAAAGCAGTATGATTTGCCATCAAGTAGCAACAGGGCTGAAAGATGTAGTGTATATGAATCCCTATTTGCATGCCCATAAAATCTTTGAGAAGTTCTTAGCACATCATGAATGAAAGTAAACTGCACAGCTTTTTAAAAATAAGAATGAGTCTTCTTTATGGCACATTGTACGTCTAACACACTACCACTTTACAAACACACACCTAAGAGGCAGCACAAGTAGAACACACACCCAGACTATTAGATCTGTTAGCATAAGCTCCACACAAATATGTGCTAACATAAATAATGTATTAACCACTTTAGTTAATGATCTTACTATGTCAGGTGCACACACACACACAACTTAGCCTTAGGGAGATCCTGATCCAGGCATAATGACACATGTCTGTAATCTCAGCACCTGGGAGGCTGAGGCAGGATGATAGTGAGTTCAAGATCAACATGGGATACATAGCAAGATCCTGTCTCAAAAAAATTAAAAATAAAAATAAAAATAAAACAAGGAGATTTGAATTTGGGAGGATATTATCCAAGGAGCAAATCAGAGCCAAAAAGACTATTTCTCAATCTTATTTATATTTTGAGTAAAACAGATTATATATATATGGAGAATAAAACCATGGTTACCATGTTAAAGGGATAGGATATGAGAGAATGTAGGTCAGAGATATACACATAATATCTGTAGCAAACACACAGGACAATCAAGTCTAAAGATCTAATATAAAATATAAAAATAAGGGGCTGGAGAGATGGCTCAGAGGTTAAGAGCACAGACTGCTCTTCCAGAGGTCCTGAGTTCATTCCCAGCACCCACATGGTGGCTCACAAACCATCTGTAATGAGATCTGGTGCCCTCTTCTATATACATAATAAATAAATAAATCTTTTATATATATATATATATATATAAGAATAAAACTAATAATATACCATATTGAGGTTTTATCAGTTGGGTAATTATAGCTGCTTTCATAACAGAATAAAATGGATTAACTGTAACATGATGCATGTTAATTTGTTTTACTATAAAAACTATTTTACTATAAATATATATTAGCATCACGCTATATAACAAATATATAAAATATTTCAATTTTAATAAAAATCTGGGCCAGTGAGATGGTTTAGCTGGTAAAAGTACTTGTTGGGCCAGAACAATAATCCGATTCAATCCCCAGAAGGCACATAAAGGTGAAGGAGAGAACCTACTCTACAAGGTTGACCTCTGACTCCCACATGCATACACATAATAGTAATAAGCAAATTTTTAAAAAGAAGGAAAAGAATACAAAATCCTAAATTCTAAATGTTGAACTTGGCAATCCAAGCACACACTGGTATTCCTGGCTCAGCGTCAGTTTCACACCACTATAAATCACAAGGAAACAAGCACACCACAGTCAAAGGACACTGTAAAATAGAAAAAAAAACAAAAAACAAAAAACAAAACCCTGAAGCCCACAGTTCTAGACACAGCACTGCATAAAAGCATTAGCAATGATCTTCTTTAGCTATAGAGGACATTACTAGGAAAACCTGACACACACAAATAGGACCTAAGATCAGAGAACAGTGCTCTAATGAAAGCATACAATGTTAGCCAAAAGTCGTTTGTGACAACGAACACTCTAAGGGTTCATTGAAAACATAGCTGTAATAGCTTGAAAAGGTACAAACCCATATTAACTGTCTAACAGCAACAATTTAGACTTGATAGGTCTACCTTTAAGCAAATACAAACAAGTAACTCAATCTACGTCAGGCCAAATCCTCAAATCTGTTTTTTTCTTCTCACATACCTTGATTTCAAAATCTATGTGATGTGTGATGGCTCATGCCTGTAACCACACTCAGGAGGCTCAGACAGGATGGCCACGGCTTGATGCCAGCCTGAACTACAAAGGGAGATCCTATCTCAAAACAAAAGAACAAAATAAAATCTTTAAGATTAATTTTATGAGTCATAAAAACCACATTCTTCTTTATTATAAGTATAAAATTAGATACCAGCCACATAAACTTTGGAGAAAAAGAAAATAAACATGAGTGTGATAGGTATTGTTAGCTGTCTTATTACCTATTATCTTTTTTCTATGATAGGCCAGATTATATTACCTCCCTATATCATAAATTCATCTGTACATCACTTAAAACTGTAAGTGTATATCCTTAATAAATTTAGTGTGAAAAGGGATACAAGAACACTCTTGAAATGTATAAAATTAGAAATATTTTGATTGATGTGGTAACTCGCTATCAGTAATAAGCTTCTGTCTGGAACTTGCTACTGAAAAGGAAAACTACTAGATATTTATAATTCTTTTAAAAAAAAAAAAAAAGTAGAAAAGAAAAAAAGGAGCCTTGCATGTTGGGCCCACTCTTTAATCCCAGCACTCAGGAGGCAGAGGCAGGTGGCTCTCTGTGAGTTCAAGGCCACCCTGGTCTACAGAGTAAGTTCTAGGACAGCCAGAGCTACACAGAGAAACCCTGTCTTGGAAGCAAAAAAGAACTTAAAACACACTCAAAAGTAGCTTCTTCATTAGAAATGTCAGTAATATTTTAATCTGAAACATCACAAAAATTTTAGCAAATAAAAATTAAGTCAAGAAGTAGATCACTTATTTCTATTAAGTCTAACCTTTCAACTAACTAGTATTTAAAACACTAGGTGTAAGGGTGAAAAATAAATAAATTTATATGCGACAGCTTGCTTATGTCATGACTGGGTTAGCAAGCTCTGGTGCCTCTTCTTGGAAACTGCATAATAAAGAGGCTCATCAAAACAGTCCCAAGGAACTGCTCAAATGGGTAGGACAGGAAGAGAAAGAGAGCAATTACAGAAACATAAAATTAAATACATCATGATTTATCCCAATTATATAAAATAATTTTACCAATTTTTGATGGGAATAACGTTTCATCATCCAGCTGGTCCTGAACCCAGGTCATCAGGTAATCAATATACTTTGGTGCAGAGCACTTGATAGGCTTTTTTATGTTTGTTCCATCTGCCCAATGATATTCATATCTGGAATGGAAAGACAGAAAGCACACAGAACATCAGAAGAGAGGTATAGATGTGCACATACAAGTATATGTATGATGAATGCATACACAAACATGTTTTAAACAATCTGTTCTTCCAAGTAAGTACACATTTTTAATCGACAGTAGCCTGTTTTGCTTTTATCACAATCCAACCTAAGGAGATCACATCAAACTCATCTTCTATTTAGATGTTTGCCTCAAAAGATTTCCTATCTTTTCCTTTCTTTTTTTCTTTCTCTTTCTTTCTCTTTTTCTTTCTTTAAAAAAAAAAAAAAGTCTCTCATTATGTAGAGTAGGCTGGCTTGTGCTGTGGAATAAACCTCTTGTACACTGTACAGATTTGTCACTTAAGTTGGTTTAATAAAACACTGATTAGCCAGTAGCTGGGCATGAAGTTAGGCTGGAAAGCCAAACTGAGAATGATGGGAAGGAGGGCGGAGTCAAGGAGTCACCAGCCAGACGCAGAGGGAACAAGATGAGAATGTCATATTGAGAAAAGGTACCAAGCCACGTGGCTAAACATAGATAAGAATTATAGGTTAATCTAAGTGTAAGTAATAAGCGTGAGCTACTGGCTGAGCATTTATAATTAATTTAAACCTCTGAGTGATTATTTGGATGTGGCTGCGGGGCAGGACAGAGAAAAGCCTCAGTTTACAAGCTTGGAACTCTGAGATCCACCTGACTCTGCCTCCCAAGTGCTGCCATGCACAGCTCCTGAATTAAAGAGCTCTCTGTAATACAGAGTAGAACAATTTGCTGAAGTAGAAGAAGTTACTTCTCTGTTGTACCTCTAAACTTTATAGTTGTTTTTCTTCCTTACATAAAAGGCAGTGTAATTATTTTTACTTGGGGGCTTTAAATTTGGGGTTAAGTATAAAGAATGACAGAAAATTCAAAGTAAAACTAATACAAGTAAGAATGGTTCAGTAGTTTTATACATTAGGACGAGGAGCTAATATACCCTTAAAGGAAATTGGCAACTCAAAAATGTTCACATTTGGGTATTAACATTACTCTTTGATTTAACTTGCAACCATCATGTGAGAAACAAAAGGTCAAGAACAAGGAACACTACAATGAAATGCACTTCTCCTACTCTGAAAAACAGATCAATAAAAGAGATGCCCAAAATGTATAAATAAAAATATGAACTACCTGTCTAAAATGAACAATTTACCCTTGTAAGATCTACCAATAAATGCAAATATAAAACAAGTTAGTTGTAGCACAAATCTTAATTGGTCTTAATAATAAAAACTAGAGCCAGATATCAGGGTGAAAACTGAAAGATCAGAGAAGCAGAGCAGCCAGCCACTAGTTCTTACTTCTATGAAATCCTCAGCCTGAAAGGGAGCTGAGCTCCTGCCTCCTCCCCCTTCTATTCCTCTCTCTCCCCTGCCATATCATTTCCTGTCTCCACCTCCCTAGTGCTGGAATTAAGGCATGAGATGCCAAGTGCTGGGATTAAAGGTGTGTGCCACCACTGCCTGGCCTCTATGGTTACCTAGTGATTAGCTCCTCCCTCTGATCTTCAGGGAAGCTTTATTTGTTAAAGCACAAAGTATCACCACAGTTACTTGATCTATATTCAGGCCAAACCCTCAAGTTATTTTCTTAAACAATTCATTCTCTCTCTCTCTCTCTCTCTCTCTCTCTCTCTCTCTCTCTCTCTCTCTCTCTCTCTCTCTCTCTCTCACACACACACACACACACACACACACACACACAC
>CABHPR010122028.1:0-12337 GCA_902168415.1 Peromyscus melanophrys | reverse complement strand
ACACACACACACACACACACACACACACACACAGGCATACATGTGCATATGCACCTGAACATGACCAAAGGAGCCATGGCTAACATTTTCAATGTTTAGCCTTTACAATTTCCACTCTTGACACAGGAAAGTGAATGGCGGGGAGGGGCAGTGGGGGGGCGGTCAGTCAGACTGGCCCATCCAAGGTCACACAGCTTGCATGTGGTCGATATAGAAGTCTGACACTCCCGCATTGTTCCTAAAGGGACAGCCCAGTCTCCCAACAGCCTACCTCCCTTCAGACGTGAGGTCACTAGGCCACAGGGAACCCAGCCTCTGTCTCTTGATCCAAAGACGAACAGGACTGGAAGGACCCACTTCCTCTGCAAGGACTGGCTCCCTGACCCTGAACCAGCCTGCCAACAAGCTGTTTAAAGTTTCACACTTGTCCCGATGGCTCCGGAAGCCCCTGCCATCCAGAAAGGGACCTGTGTACTCATCTCCAAGTTAATTATCGCCCTTTCTGCCACTGCCTTCCAGGGTGCCCGGCTCTCCAGGGTGCCGCCGCCACACCCCAGCTTCACCTGACTGCATTTCATGGTTTATAGTTTGCAGGGTCAGTAGGGTACATTTATCCCTTTAGAGTGCCCTTAGCACTACCCATCCATGCAAACAGTGTCCCCATGCCCTTGTCCCCAGTCTGGCCTCAGTCACTAAGGGAACAGCAGCAGAATACTTCCCAGGAAGCTCTGAGTCTTTTGCACAGTTGGGAAGCACTGGCCTGGGTCACCTGTGACCACACACACCAATACTTTAATTGTACGTGTGTCTGGGTATGGGCACGTGCACATGCATGCAGGTGCCCCCAGAGCCCAGAAGCACTGGGTCCACGGGGAGCTGGAACTGCAGGTGGGTGAGAGCTGCCAGATGTGGTTGCCGGGAACCACACTCAAGCCGTCTCATTATCACTGTGGGGGTGAGTACATCCACACACATGGAGGCCAAAGGACGGCTTTGTGGAGCTGGTTCTCTCTTTACACCTTGTCACAGATTCCAAGTCATCAGGCTCTGGAAGCAAGCACTTGATATCATGTCCCTTGAGTCTGTTCTTTGAAAGACATAAATTCTGTGTCTAGATTCATCTTTGTGCAAATGGATGGGAGCTGCTGCCCCACCATTGTGGACAAGATCACTTTTATGCCACCGTCTCGCCTTGGTTCTCGTCTCAACGGTGTGTACTGACTCTGTCTGTTGGTTTATCTCTGGGCTCTCTGTTCTGTTTCCCTGAACTCTTGATTCTTCTGCCAATATCCCCAATGTCTTGGGGACTGGAATCTTTATAGTAACTTCTTATTAAATTCTCATTTTAAGATTTATTTATTTTATGTGTACAAATGTCTTGCCTGCATATAGGTCTGTGTACTATGTGCATGCAATACCCATGGAGGCCAGAAGAAGGTAGTGAGTCCCCTGGAACTGGAGATACAGACAGTTGTGAGGCGTCATGTGGGTGCTAGGCACCGAACCCAGGTCCTCTGCAAGAGCAGCCCCTGCTCTTAACCAGTGAGCCATCTCTCCAGCCCGTGGTATTTATCTTTGATACTTTATACGTGTGCAGAATGTGTCTTCATCGTCTACTCCCAGGACACTGCAACACGTTCCCCTCCATTCCTTCTGTCCTATCTTCTTTCTTTGTAACCCACTGAGTCTAGCCAGCGCTCCCTGCTGGAAGGACGGATGTCGTTGGCTTGACCTTGTGCAGGTGACCATAGTTACAGTAAGTTCATAAGCGCCATGGCCAGGACCTGGCCAGGAAACAGCATCTCGCTTCGTTCCTCCCGATCCTCTTGCTGTTCAGTCCTTTCTCCCTCTTCCACAATGCTCCCCGAGCCTTGGTGAGGCGGTTGATAAGGATGTGCCATTTAGGACTCAGCCGTCTCTTACTCTCAGCGTTTGGACCAGTTATGAGTCTCGGCTGACGGCTGCAGAGAGGAGCTTCTCTGGGCCAGGCCAGGAGCAGCACGCGTCTATAAGCACAAATATTAGAAGGCGGTTTGACATGCCACGTAGCAAAACAGTAGGCTCCCACTAGGGCCTGTGCTTCCTGAGTGGTGGGCTTTGGGGTGGGTCTACAGTCTGTGCTGGCTGGTTTTTATGTCAACTTGACACAAGCTAGAGTCATCGGAGAGGAGGGAACCTCAGTTGAGAAAATGCCTCCATAGGACTGGCCTGTAGCCAGGCCTATAGGGCATTTCCTTAATTAATGGTTGATGTGGTAGGGCATGATACATTGTGGGTGGGGCCACCCCTGGGCAGGTGGTCCTGGGTGCTATCAGAAAGCAGGCTGAGCAAATCGCAAGGTACACCCCAGTAAACAGCACCCCTCCATGTCCCGTGCCTCAGTTCCTGCTGCCAGGCTCCTGCCCTGCGTGAGTTCCTGTCTCCAACTTCCCTTGGTGATGGTTTGTTACCTGGTGTGTAAGTGAAATAAACCCTCTCCTCCCCAATTTGCTTTTGGCCGTGGCGTTTCATCACAGCAATAGAAACCCTGACTAAGACATACAACCAGGCATGAATTCCAGCCCGTGGATCCGGCCTCAAATTCAAGGAGAAAGTCGTTGGTTATCCCTGCAACAGGCATCCACTCTTGCTCCAGGGAGCGCATCTTGCCTGGCCGGTTGGTATTGTGGCAGTATTGTGACCCGTATTGGGATATTGTGGCGGTCAGGGTTCACTAGATGATCAGACCATTGATGGCTTTTCTCCCCACTGTGGCCCACTTAGCCACACCTCCCCAAACTATGGAAACTATCCTGCAGGGAGGAAGTTTGCAGGTCAGCTCCAGCTTGATGTCTCTGTCCTGCAACCAAAGTGTGTTGTGTTTTTAGCGTTAGGGTCTTATCGTAACTTAGTCCTGGTGGACAACCAAGATCAATGGAATATCCTGTGTTGTTTTTAGGGGTCTCTGGGACTTCCTGACCAATAACTCATAGGGAGAAGACCCACGACATGACACCGAGGTTTTCATTAAAAAAACAAAAAACACCTTCTCTGCGGAATCACCATGGCGGCTGGTACCCTGTACACATATCCTGAAAACTGGAGAGCTTTCAAGGCTCTCATTGCTGCTCAGTACAGTGGGGCTCAGGTCCACGTGCTCTCCGCACCACCCCACTTCCACTTTGGCCAAACCAACCGCACCCCTGAATTTCTCAGAAAATTCCCAGCTGGCAAGGTTCCCGCATTTGAGGGTGATGACGGATTCTGTGTGTTTGAGAGCGATGCTATCGCCTATTACATAAGCAATGAGGACCTGCGGGGAAGTGCTCCAGAGGCAGCAGCTCAGGTGGTGCAGTGGGTGAGCTTTGCTGACAGCGACATTGTTCCTCCAGCCAGCACCTGGGCGTTCCCCACCTTGGGCATCATGCACCACAACAAACAGGCCACTGAAAATGCAAAAGAGGAGGTGAGGCGAATCCTGGGGCTGCTGGACACTCATTTGAAGACAAGGACTTTTTTGGTGGATGAGCGAGTGACACTGGCTGATATCACAGTTGTCTGCACCCTTCTGTGGCTCTACAAACAGGTCTTAGAGGCTTCTTTTCGCCAGGCCTTCCCCAATACCAACCGATGGTTTCTTACCTGCATTAACCAGCCCCAGTTCAGGGCAGTCTTGGGGGAAGTGAAGCTGTGTGAGAAGATGGCCCAGTTTGATGCTAAGAAGTTTGCAGAGAGCCAGCCTAAAAAAGATACTCCAAGGAAAGAAAAGGGCTCACGAGAAGAGAAACAGAAGCCCCCCCCCTCCCCACCACCAGGCTGAGCGGAAAGAGGGAAAAAAGGCTGCTGCCCCAGCTCCTGAGGAGGAGATGGATGAGTGTGAGCAGGCACTGGCTGCTGAGCCCAAGGCCAAGGACCCCTTCGCTCATCTGCCCAAAAGTACCTTTGTGTTGGATGAGTTTAAGCGTAAGTACTCCAATGAGGACACCCTCTCTGTGGCACTGCCATATTTTTGGGAGCACTTTGATAAGGATGGCTGGTCCCTCTGGTATGCCGAGTATCACTTCCCTGAAGAGCTCACCCAGACCTTTATGAGTTGCAACCTCATCACTGGAATGTTCCAGCGATTGGACAAGCTGAGGAAGAATGCCTTTGCTAGTGTCATCCTCTTTGGAACCAACTACAGCAGCTCCATTTCTGGCGTTTGGGTCTTCCGAGGCCAAGAGCTTGCTTTTCCACTGAGTCCAGATTGGCAGGTGGACTACGAGTCATATACATGGCGGAAACTGGATCCTGGTAGTGAGGAGACCAAGACCCTGGTTCGAGAGTACTTTTCCTGGGAGGGGGCCTTCCAGCATGTGGGCAAAGCCTTCAATCAAGGCAAGATCTTCAAGTGAACATGTCTTGCCGTCACCTAGCTGCCTGCACCTACCCTTCAAGGGAGATGGGGGTCATTAAAGGAAACTGAACATTGAAAAAAAAAAAAAAAAAAAAAACAGCCAGGTGGTGGTGGTGGCGGCGGCGGCAGCAGTGGCGGCGGCGGCGCACGCCTTTTATCCCAGCACTCGGGAGGCAGAGGCAGGGGGATCTCTGTGAGTTTGAGAATAGCCTGGTCTACAGAGCGAGATTCAGGACAGCCTGGGCAGTTACACAGAGAAACCCTGTCTCGAAAAACCAGAAAAAAAAGAAAAGGAAAGAAAAAAAGAAAGGAAGGAAGGAAGGAAGGAAGGAAGGAAGGAAGGAAGGAAGGAAGGAAGAAAGAAAGAAAGAAAGAAAAGAAAGAAAGAAAGAAAGAAAGAAAGAAAGAAAGAAAGAAAGAAAGAAAGAAAGAAAGAAAGAAAAGAAAGAGAGAGAGAAAGGGAGAAAGGGAGAAAGGGAGAAAGGGAGAAAGGAAGAAAGGGAAAGAAAAAACAGTTCTTTGAGGGAGCATTGTTTACTCTCACAGGTACCTGTGCTCAAATTCCCTCTCTTTAAATTAGCCTATGAAGTCCTGGGTTTCCATCGGGTTTCCATCCAGCCTTAATCATGCTTGTTAAGTTCCTCCTCTCACTTATGCCCCGCCCCCCATTCCCACTCGAACCTTTAACCTACGGCATTCTGCTTCATACAAGGCACGTTCTGCTATCCCCTGACCCTAAGACCTCTGTCCCACCCCCACCCTCCTGGGCCCTTTCTAGCTTCCTGACCTCTATAAACACCCCAAATCAAACACACACATCTGCATACTCAAAGCCGGGATCCATGTATGAGAGAGAACATGCAATATTTGTCTCTCCGGGCCTCGGTGACGTCACTCGCTAGAACACTTCCCAGTTCTCTCCGTTTTCCTGAGAGTTCCATCATTGTACTCTTAGGGCTGGCTAAAATGTCACTGTGCAGTCTGTACCACATTGTCGCTAATCCAGTCCCCAGCTGACGGACATCTAGACTGATTCCTTTTCCTTACCACTGTGACTAGAGCAGCAGTGAACTATGAAGGTGTCTCTGGGGGAGGCTATGGAGTCCTTTGTGGGTAGGCAGGTCCTATGGCACCTATTTTTAGATTTTTGAGAAACCTCCACACTGACTTCCTTAGCGGCTACACCAATTTACACTCCCGGAAACAGTGTCTGAGTGTCCCCTGTCCCCAGACCCATGCCAGCATTTGTCGTGACTTGTTTTCCCAGTCACAGTCCTTCTGACTGGGTGACAAGCAACCTCAACATAGTTTAGTTAGCGTTGGCTAACACCCGCTTGCTTCCTAGGACCATTGCTTAGAGCGCCTTTGCCATCTGCTCCCCGGAAGGTAGTGCCGCACGTCCTGGTGAGGTGTGTTTCTTTGAGGCAGCAAATGGATGGCTCCTGCTTTTTTTTTTTTTTTTGAGACAGGGTTTCCTGTTTCTTATGTTACTGTGTTAGGATTTACACAAACAGTATCATTTCATTGCTTGCTTGATTTTATTTATATATATATATATTTGGTTTCTTTACTTTTTTATCAGCTATATTCTATCTGTTGAAGTGTTTGCTGCGTTCAAGAGGGACTTGAATATGACAGTGTTGTGTATGTGGTTCAGAAAATAATTACTCACTCCAGGAGCTCCGGGTGCCCGGTGTAAGCTTTATTTTATTCCCTGGGTAGGATATTAACTCAGCAACCACAGCTGTTTGGTTTTCTACTAAGCAAATGTCACTGTCGCCAATTAATCACAGAGGCCTCTTTGACCTCAATAACTATTGGAGGATAAATAACCAAGGACAGTGTGGAATACTCTGTGATTTTAATTAATAAGATTAGGAATGGGAAGGATAACCAGGGTAGGTGATGATAAAGATTAAGTATTAAATGGACTTTGAAAAGAAAAACTTGAGGTGGGGAAAGTGGGGTCCTGTAATGATCCACAGATTCCAGCAACTGTTAAGGTTATGGAAAGTTATGATTAAGTAGTAAACCAATGAGCCTGGGGAGCTGGCCCAACAGT
The DNA here is from genome assembly GCA_902168415.1 of Peromyscus melanophrys. NCBI lineage: Eukaryota > Metazoa > Chordata > Mammalia > Rodentia > Cricetidae > Peromyscus > Peromyscus melanophrys. The sequence continues at coordinate 5,900 of CABHPR010122028.1, read as the reverse complement.
TAAGAGCACTGGGGCTCTTCTACAGGATCCAGGTTTGGTTCCCAGCATCCACATGGCGGCTCACAACTATCTGTAACTCCGATTCCAGGGGATCCAATGCCCTGTTCTGGCCTCGGCAGACCTGAGGCCTGCACATGGTCCACAGATACACACGCAGGCAAAACACCCATCCTGTAAAATTAAAAAGGAAAGAGCTGGAGCTGGAGGGATGGCTCCAAAGTTAAGAGCACTGACTGCTCTTGCAGAAGACCCAAGTTTTGTTCCCAGCACCCACACTGGGCCACTCACAACCACCTGTAACTTCAGTTCAGGAGATTACATGCTCTCTTCTGGCCTCCTTGGGCACTGTACTTGGGTACATCTCTCTCTCTCTCTCTCTCTCTCTCTCTCTCTCTCTCTCTCTCTCTCTCTCTCTCTCTCTCTCTCTCACACACACACACACACACACACACACACACACACACACACACACAAATATTTTAAGTCAAAAGAGGAAGGAATAAGAATGAGAGAAGACAGGGCCAGGTGGTGGTGGCGCACACATCTTTGATCCCAACATTCAGGAGACAGAGGCAAGTGGTTCTTTGTGAGTTCAAGGCCAGCCTGGTCTACAGAGTAAGTTCTAAGAGAGCTAGGGCTACACATCTCAAAAACCAAAAACAAACAAACCGAACATCTGGAGATGTCTGTGCAGACGTGGCGACTGAACAAGAGAAAAAGAGGCCACAGAAGACACACACAGTGTGACTTGCCCCACAGCTAGGCTGACCTGAAAGATGAAGCTTCCTGGTCCCCCAGCTCTAGTAGGTTCTACATGGTACTCTGTGTCAGAGGGGCAAGTGGGAGCCCCTGGTCTCTGGATTCTGGGGTGGTGGTGGTGGTGGTGGTGGTGGTGGTGGTGGTGGTGGTGGTAGTGGTGTGTGTCTGTGTGTCTTCTGTGTGTGTCTGTATGTGTGTGTGAGAAAGAGAGAGGGGGGAGGGGCAGGAAGGAAGAGAGAGAGAGGCAGGAGGGGGGAGAGGGAGAAAATGGGGTCCTAAGTCCTTCCTTGGTTCTGTGGGGACTCCGGCCATCTACAGTAGAATTCTAGTTGCTGCCAAGTCCAGTGAATGTGAGGGCCCACATGTTAAAAATTTATAAGAATGTCCTTCTGAGGGATGATAGACAAACAGCATTTGCTTTTTGCTGTTGACTTGGTGGCTTTTTAGTATTTGTTTTGTTATTTTGAGACAGGACCTCATGTAGCCCAGGGTGGGTATACAGACAAGGATGACCCTGCTTCTGCCTTCTGTGTGCTGGGACTACAGTTGAGTGCCACCAGGTCACTTCCCTCTCCCTCTTTATGTTCTGATGAGTCCCTTTCACTCTATCCCAGGTCCCATGTGTTACTGTCAAGTCTTTGGGACTACCTAGTTTTCATCCGTGTCTGGGAGAAATTGTGTCCCAGAATTCTCAACAAAAGTGCTAGATTTTAGCCAGGTGGTGGTGGCGCATGCCTTTGATCCCAGCACTCGGGAGGCAGAGCCAGGCGGATCTCTGTGAGTTCGAGGCCAGCCTGGTCTACAGAGAGAGTTCCAGGAAAGGCGCAAAGCTACACAGAGAAACCATCTCAAAAAAATAAAAATAAAAATAAAAATAAAAAAGTGCTAGATTTTACTTTCCTGAACACATTCCTCTGTTGGAAAGTGACCACAGTGCTTTCCCCCCCCCCCCCACCAACCCCCCTTTTTAAAAAGATGTTTTATTTTATGTGTGTAAGGGTTTTTCCTGCATGCATATCTGTTCACCACTTGTATGCAGGTACCCAGGGAGACCAGGAAAAGGCATCAGATCCCCAGGAAGTGAAGTTACAGATGGTTGTGAGCCGCCATGTGGGTGCAGGGAATGGAGCCTGGCTCCTCTGGAAAAACAGCCATTGCTTTTAGCCACCAAGGACCCGCATTTCCTCTTTAAGTAGCGACTTTATTGAGATACATTTCATGCATGATAGCATTCACTCATTTACAGGGAAATTCAGTGAGGTTTTCTTTTTTGTAGATTTGCTGATTTATGTGGCTGCTAGCACAATCAGTTTTTAGAATATTCTTCACCCATTAGCAGTCATTCACCTAGAGGCCCTCAGTCCAAGCTCACCTGAGTCTGTTTCTGTAACTACTTTGGAAATGGCTTTATGACCTGGGTGGAAAGGATACTAAAAAGGAGGCTCATGAGTTCAAAGCCAGCCTGGGCTACATAACATGGCAGGATCTGAGTGCAAAGCCAGCCTGGACTACACAAGATAGTATCTCACTGCAACAACAAAGTAAGCTAGATCTCATGGAAAAGGGTACAGGTTTTGGAAACTGTCTTTGGCAGAGGGAGTAAGCTATGCAGAGACATGGCCTATAAGAGTTTGGAGAAGCAAGCTTGGGGTGCAGAGGCAAAGGCCCAGTGTAGACATAGCACACAGCAAACCCCACATGCTCTCCTACCATCAATGTTGTTTGTTTGTTTGTTTGTTTTGAGACAGGGTTTCTCTGTGTAGCTCTGGCTGTCCTGGATCTCGCTCTGTAGACCAGGCTGGCCTTGAACTCACAGAGATCTGCCTCTGTGCTGGGGTTAAAGGCGTGCGCCACCACAGCCCAGCCTCCTACCAACATTTTTACAAATTCTTTGTATTGCATTTTTACTTACTTATTTTGTGTGTGTATGTGTGTGTGTTTTCCTGTGTATGTGTGTGCATATGTGTGTATGTATGTGCAAGTGTGTGTGTACATGTGTGTGTACTTGTGTGTATGTACGCGTGTGTGTGTGTGTGTGTGCGCGCGCGTGTGTGTGTGTGTGTGTGTGTGTGTGTGTGTGTGTGTGTGTGTGTGTGTGTGAAGGTAGAGGTCGGATGACAACTTGCTGCAGTCCATTTTCCCACCACCACGAGTCCCAGGGACTGAACTCAGCCCCAGGCTTGGGAAGCAGCCTCTGAGACATCTCCATGGCCCCGACAGTTCTTGCTGAGGTTTTTCAGTACGATTAGGTGCATCAAGGTCCAGAGCCATCCCACTCTCCTGAGAGTGACTCAGCCTTGCTCCCATTAGTGTTTACTGTGTGTCACTGTTGTGTGACACTATTCCTGGGGAGGTGTGACTAATGTCTACTCAAATGGCCTGCTCACTCCAGACAGGGAACCAAAGTGCAGAAACCACCAAGGTCGGACGTGAGGAAGCAGGGAGTTTTATTGGGGTTCCTTCCAGGAATGGCTCAAATGACAGAATTACCAGCTGCATCGCTTAAGCCCCCGCCAAGCATGGGTGACACAAAAGCCTGAGCTCCCTGACAGCCTGCTGGCAGGTCTGCAGGTTAGAGTGTCCTTTGCAGGCGGCTCTGCTGGTCTCAGCCCCTTCTAGGTATCTGAAGGTCTGAGAGTCTTTACAGCTGATATTCTCTTGGGGAGGGTAGGACTTAGTGTATCTGATCAGTTTCAGGAAATTCCTTAGCAATTTTGAGTTGTTTCCTTCCTGAGCTTAACAGGCTTCCCTGCAGGATAGAGTGTGTCAGCTCCCCGTAAACGCCCTGTGTCTTGTTTCTCCATTTGATGGGAATTCTTAAACTGGAAGAAACTGCTATACAACATGTAGGAGCTGGTCCTGGCAGGCCTCGCCACATCGGACTCTCACAGTCCTGCAGTACCTAGCCCATGGTACTCAGTACTTCTCACACAGTCCTGCAGTACCTAGCCCACAGTGCTCAGTACTTCTCGCAGAGTCCTGCAGTGCCTAGCTCATGGTACTCAGTACTTCTCACACAGTACTGCAGTACCTAGCCCACAGTGCTCAGTACTTCTCACACAGTCCTGCAGTGCCTAGCCCACAGTGCTCAGTACTTCTCACACAGTACTGCAGTGCCTAGCCCATGGTACTCAGTACTTCTCACACAGTACTGCAGTACCCAGCCCACAGTGCTCAGTACTTCTCACACAGTCCTGCAGTGCCTAGCCCACAGTGCTCAGTACTTCTCACACAGTACTGTAGTGCCTAGCTCACAGTGCTCAGTACTTCTCACACAGTCCTGCAGTGCCTAGCCTACGGTACTCAGTACTTCTCGCACAGTCCTGCAGTGCCTAGCACACTTTCTCTCCAATATGAAAACGGGCTCAGAGTCATTTCCCTGGGGTCACACAGTGAACAGGATGTGGACCTGGCTGGGTCACTCAAGCATTTAGAACTATCCATGCAAGACACTCTCTTCAAGAACAAGTATCCACACGCTTTTGCTTTTAACACAAGTAGACAGTTGTTGATCTTCACTCACTGGATGCGGGTGGTGGAACCAGAAATTCTGCACATGCGTGTTTCCTCCCTGTTCCTAGTGTTCTGCTGATGGATGACTGTCTAATTATCGGTCCAGTTCCCTGTGGACAGGCATCTCCAACCCCTTGCAATTGTAGCTGTTTGTCAACTGGATCTTAGCTCCTTTGCATGAATCTACCAGTAGAAGGAATTTCTACTGGACCAAACAAAAACCAAACAAACAAACAAAACAAACAAACAAAAAACAAAGCAAAACAAAGATAACAGCAACTTTAAAATTTGAATTCCAAATCCCTCTCCCAGGAGACTGTCCCATGAGACCAGCAGAGGCCATTTTCAGTTCAGAAAACAGCTGAGTTCTCTGCGTGAGAAACGAGTGGATGTGGGAAGATCTCTTTGGACCCAAAGCTCACTGCCCACTTAGATCCCACAAATCAAACCACACAGACCCTTTCTATTCCTGGAATGGCCAGACTAGATCCTACCAGATCTACTGAACTTGCAATCTCCTGATCCTAGAACACACCCCCATTCTCTCATGGCTTACTCCTTATCTTTCTCTTTTCCTAGAGGCCTTCCCAGTTAAGGTTGTCCTGAGCCAATGCAACCCCATCACTGGGTTTTATTTTATTTTGCTTTGTTTTTGCAATACTGGTGCAGGAACCTGGGACCTCATGCGTGTTAACTAAGCAAGTACCCTGCCACTGAGCCACATGAGCCCTGGTTTCTTTATTGCACTTAAAGCTACCTGACATTTTCTTCCGTATTTTCTGGTGGATTTCCTGCCTCCTCTACTCTGTCTGTTTCGCACACTGCAATATTCCTAGTGCCCAGCAATCACTCAGAGCATAGTTCATGTTCTAGTTAGGGTTTCTATTGCTGTGATAAAACACTATGACCAAAAGCTGCTTGAGAAGGAGGGATTACTTCAGTTTACAGCTACAGTCCATCGTGAAGGGAAGTCAGGGCAGGAACTCAAGGCAGGAATCTGGAAGCAGGAACGGAAGCAGAGGCTGTGGAGGAGCGCTGCTTACTGGCTCGCTCTCTCCATGGTTTGCTCGGCCTGTTTTTATTACAGCACCCAGAATCATGTGGCACTGACCGCAGTGGGCTCATTACCCACATCTGGAGGCCAGTCTGATGGAGGCAATTCCTTAACTGAAGTCCCCAGATGACTCCAGTTTGTGTCAAGTTGATGAGACTACCCGGCACTGTCCATAAACTATTATTCCCCACAGAATGTGCTCCCTTCTAATATGTACAATCTACTTCTCACATATATTGTCTGGTTCCATCACGAGACTGTGCCTCCAGAAGGGCAGAGATCTTGACTGGGTCCTGTTGGGTCTCACATGTCTTATGTTTCTTAAGAGACAGGGTCTTGCCAGGTGGCGGCGGTGGCGGCGGCGGCGGCGGTGGTGGTGCATGCCTTTAATCCCAGCACTCGGGAGGCAGAGGCAGGCAGATCTCTGTGAGTTGGAGGCCAGTCTGGGCTGCAGAGCGAGGTCCAGGACAGGCACCAAAGCTACACAGAGAAACCCTGTCTCAAAGAGCGGGGGGGAGAGGGGGAGAGGGGGAGAGGGAGACAAGGAGAAAGGGAGAGAGAAGGAGAGAGAGAG
>CABHPR010122027.1:0-22203 GCA_902168415.1 Peromyscus melanophrys | reverse complement strand
ATAAAATAAAATAAAATAAAATAAAATAAAATAAAATAAAATAAAATAAAATAATCTTTTAAAAAGGATTAGAATAAAAGTAGTTTAGGCAAAATTTGGAGTCAAATATTGTGTGGTATTCTCCAAGGATAAAGTAGCTAGAGAATTTGAAATAGAGTGCATCTTTCCCACCAAACCTAGAGACTTTCAAGCATATCCTATTGGGGTCTGTGGTTGGTGATGATTTCCAATTACAAGGGACAGAAAGCAACTAAAACTAGTGTCAACAAAACTAGGATGTATCGCCTCATGTGGCTGTAAAGTTCCAGGCCATGGCTTTAGAGATAGCTCGAACTTGCTTCTCGTGTTATCTACTTAGACTGTTCCTTCCCCTCTTTCCATCTTACTTGTTTGTTGTCTTTATTTGTAAGCAGATGCTTGCCCGTTAGGGTAGCCAAAATGGCCTCCTCCCAGCTAGCAGCCACTCAGAAGACCTATCCTGGTTATTCCTGTAAAAGACCCAGGATGGGTTCCCATGAGTTCAGTAGTTGAGTATCTGTTTCTGTTTTGTTTTGTTTTGTTTTGTTTTTCGAGACAGGGTTTCTCTGTGTAGCTTTGCGCCTTTCCTGGATCTCGCTCTATAGACCAGGCTGGCCTCGAACTCACAAAGATCCGCCTGGCTCTGCCTCCCGAGTGCTGGGATTAAAGGTGTGCGCCACCACCGCCCGGCTGAGTGTCTGTTTCTGGACTAGGAGGTCAGGTCAGGAAATGCTCTAGCATATTAATTATAGATACAATGTAGTCAAAACAGAGCTTAGGAGGGGGAGCTGCACATGCAGTTTATGCATATGCATGTGGACACGGGGTCACCATTGGGTGTCAGTCCTCAGTTCTTTGTCTCACTGTTGCTGTTGCTGTCTCACTGGCCTGAGCCTTCTCATTAGCCTTGGGTGGTGGGCCAGTGAGCCCCAGGGATCTGCCTGTCTCCACCTCCTTAGTGCTGGGACTACAAGCATACCTTCCATGCCCAGCTTTTTCACAAGGGTTCTAGGGCTCACACTTAGGACATGCTTGCTTGGCAAGAACTTTACTGACCAAGCCACCCCTGCAGTTCCAGAACAGAACTTGATTTCCATACCTTACCAAGCATTTAGTAAGTAATGCTGACACCCAGGTTGCTCAAGCCAGACAGAAATTCCTATTCTTCATGCTGTGGACTACAAATCCTGGCCTGTGGGCTTCGTACTTGGGTCCTTAAAGTAAAAGGTAGCATAGAGACTGATTTTCTTTTCTTAAGATTTATTTTTATAGCCGGGCGGTGGTGGCGCACGCCTTTAATCCCAGCACTCGGGAGGCAGAGCCAGGCCGATCTCTGTGAGTTCGAGGCCAGCCTGGGCTACCAAGTGAGCTCCAGGAAAGGCGCAAAGCTACACAGAGAAACCCTGTCTCGAAAAACCAAAAAAAAAAAAAAAAAAAAAAAAAAAAAAAGATTTATTTTTATTTTATGTGCATAGGTGTTATTGAACCTAAATCTTAACAGCTTAGCCATCTCTCCAGCCCCAAGACTGATTTTTCTACCTAACAGGTCCAGGGCAGGGCTGGGGCTTGGACACAGTTGTCCTGACTTCAGCTGAGGAATGTCATTATTGTGTCCTCTGAGATTTATTCCAGCACATATATAGATCTGTGGACAAGCAAGGAAAATTTTCCTGACAGCCTTTTTAATGAGGAGGGAAATGTGTTTTCCTCACAATAAGGTTCCTTTCAGCTTTTCATGTAGTATCATTGATCATGGTCAGGAGTGCAGGAAATAGGACACAAGCTTGATATTTGCTTATCAGCCCCTATCCCAATTTATACTCTCAAATCATTGTTGTTTGTTATAGCGCTGTATTCTGGAGCTTCCCTTTTTCTGTTTGATTCCTCTGTCTCTGGTTTTAATAGTTTTCAGTTCCTATGCCTTCAGTTCTTGAATTTGGTATCGATGATGCTAAATTTTCTAAAAGAGTATATATTAATTAATGACAGTCCTTTTTTGAGAATAATTAATTCACGCATTAGAAGTAATTCTCAATAAAGGACTGTCATTAATTAAAAGTTTTAAAATAGGAAATGTTACACTAAGATAAATAATTAAATAAAAGTAGGTAAAATTTAAATACATTTACAAAATTTTAATATTTCTATTGAATAAAGGTTTGGGTTGTATTTTTTTTATTTTATCATCATCATTATTATTGGTGGTGGTGGTAGAAATATAGACAATTTATTAAGGAAGAGAAACACGCAGTTAAAAATGGAAGCAGCTAGAGTACCAGGACAGGTCGGAAACTTAAAAAGCCAGCATCTAAATACTGTTGTTTAGAGACAAGATCCCATAGCCCAGGTTAATCAAGAACTGGCTGAGGCGGGACTGATCCCAAACTCCTGATTCTGGGGACTGAGCCCCCCCAGCTCTGTCCTGGCCCTGTTTTGGTTGTTTGTTTGGAGGTGGGGTCACACTCGGTCACCCAGACTGGCTTTGACCTGGAGCTGGAGCTCTTGCCCCCCTTGACCTTGCTGCCCTTTTTTCTGTCCTTCCTGAGGTGTCAGGGCTTACAGGCTTGTCCCAGCAGCCCCAGCTTCCCATCGGTCCTGGTTTTCTGTGTTTTTGTTTTGTTTTTGGTTTTCTATACCTCATTTATGAAGTCTTTTTTTTTTTTTAAGATTAATTTAGTAACATGTTCGAATATCTCAAGCTTATATAGAAGGTGCTACACAGGTAATAGTATTGGGGACAGATGTCCAGGAAACAAAATTGTGTGTTATTTATGTACAAAACGTAAATAGAACATTCCTGTAGGTGGTAACCCAGAAAATTGGTCTTTAATATTTTAAAAAAATGCCATGAGTTGGGCTGGTATATGTGGGCCATGTGTATGTGGCTGGAAAAAAATTTTTTTCAGTATGCAGTCCAGACCAGCCTTGAACTCAGAGAGTAGTGTAGCTGGTATCACATAGTCCTGCCTCAAGCCTCCTAAGTGCTGAGTTGACAGTTACCTGCCATCACACGGTTCCCTTTTCATCATTCTTCCCACTTAAAGCCTCTGCAGAGTAAACTGTATTGAACTGTGTAGATCAGAGCAGCTAGTATACTGACAGTCACAAGGTGATCCCCACAGTCAGCTTTAGAACATGCACCCCAAAGAAAGCCATCTACATTAGCAGTCACCCACCCCCAAATCTAGACATCTACAGCTCTGCTTTCTATCTTGACACATTATCCTGGGTAAGATTTCAAACTCAGTTATTTTTTCAAAATAAGTGGTGTAGCCGGGTGGTGGTGGCACTCAGGAGACAGAGGCAGGTGGATCACTGTGAGTTCTAGGACAGCCTGTTCTAAAGAGCAAGTTCTAGGACAGCCAATGCTATGAGAGAAACCCTGTCTCGGGAGGGAAAGTGGTGCTTTCTCTTTTATTAAGACTTGGATATCTGTTTTCTAGTAATTAGTGATTTCAAGTATATATAATAATGTTGTTTTATTCCCAGTTTTAAACCATTATAGCCCAGCCTTTAATAACCCAAGTTCAGCTATTCCATATACAAGTAAACTATTCCAGCACTGAAGCCTGTCTTTAACTAGAGTTAAAAGAGCCAGGTGTGGTAGTGCACACTTCTAATGCCAACATTCAGGAGGCAGAGGCAGGCAGTGAGTTTGAGGCCAGCATGGACCAGCCAGAACTACACACTGAGAGATTGTTTTGAAAATTCAAAAGAACCCTTCAGACCTATAAGGCATTTGCCACTGCCAGACAAATAAGGCTTTTTTAGCACACAAATATCAATGCAATAATTAGCTAGTTTTTCAAGGTTTGAATAAAATGTAAAGTTGAATCAAGCAGGGTTTTATAACTTTGACCATTTTATTACCAATCTGTAGGCTCCTTAGAGTTTTCAAAGGGAGAAATACAACCAGTGGAAACCCAGACAGAGAAGACACAGGATGGGGGTGGAGTGGCTAGTGAGGTGAAAAGGAGAAAACCGCAGGCCCCAGCACCACTTTCCCTCCCCTGTTCACAGTTTCGTCTGTCTGAAGTAGTGGGAGCATCTGGTGCCTTTCTTCACTGTTTACTCCTAATGTGTAGTTTGTTTCTTTTTTTTTTTTTTTTTTTTGGTTTTTCGAGACAGGGTTTCTCTGTGTAGCTTTGCGCCTTTCCTGGAACTCACTTGGTAGCCCAGGCTGGCCTCGAACTCACAGAGATCCGCCTGCCTCTGCCTCCCGAGTGCTGGGATTAAAGGCGTGCGCCACCAACGCCCGGTGTAGTTTGTTTCTTAATGAGCAGTTCTGTGCCTTGAAGTCACTAACAGCCTCATTACCAGTCCTTTGTTCTGTTGACATCTCTGACAGGAGTCACTTACTCACGCAGAAAATTCTGTTTATGGCACCCTTCCTCCTGTGGTACCCTGTTCCAAGACACACAATCCCCATGTGCCACCTGGGGCACACAGATCTGCATATCAGACACTTGATCTACACTTGTGGGGCCAGTTTTGTGACTAGAAGCCAAACAGGGTCTATGATTAACTTACTGAAAGCATTAGTAGCTGTAATCTGCTCTATGACAGAGCTGTTCATAATCAAGTTCAGTTGATTTATTATTATGTAAATAATGCTTATCACTGAAATGCTTAATAAAATGAAATGCAGATCAGTCCTCTGAGGTTAGCAGAGCTGGAGAAGGAAAGAACTGGGTGGGTGACGTGGCAGGAAGCAGAGAGGAAACCATGGGTTGCTTGCACCTCGTCCTAGGCTGGAGGAAGGCGGGTATGGAAGTCCATTGGTCGGTTCTGACTTGTCACTCACTGGTTTTATCCTGAGCACAAACACAAAGCCCATCCTGATCCTCTGACCCTGTGCTCAGGTATGCTTTGCTGCTTCCTTCCCGGGACCTGTGGCACTCTGTCCCCCTTTGCTCTGCTCCACTCACTGTTGCTTCCCTCCCACACATCCCTTTGATGAGCGCCGAGGCTGAGCCAGTGTCTGAATGACGTGCTGCATCGTGGCCCACACTAATGAGAAACATCCTAGTCCCACGTAACTCGAATCTCTGCCGGTTGCTGGCGTCCTTTCTGAAAGGCAGGCATTGAGGTGGGAAAGTAAGTTGGACGGCTGCTCAGTTTTTAAGTCTGTGCTTCTCTCTGCACAGAATTACTACTGTCAGTTGAAATGATCTTAAGAGCTTCACGGGCAGGGGCAGCGGCCCGGCCCTCCCAGTGCTCCTGCAGCCCGCTGTGTATGGGACTCACTGTGCTTGCCTAGGTATGCCATGTCTCCACCTGATCCGATCTGCAAGGAGGACTAAGGCTCTGTCCCACCTGAGAGGCATGTAGTCAGTGCTGGAGTAAATACTGGGGTGGATAACTAAGGGAGTGAGGTTAACAACGTTCAGTCCACGTAAACTTTTTAACATTTCATCTCTCTCCAGCATTATTATGTGGTCTGGTATGCTTTCCTGCATACAACTACAGCACAGCTTTTCATAATGAACAGTCAAATTCAGGTAGTGCAGTTCACTCAGTTTTGCTCCTCAAACTGTCACTGCCTGTTCCAGAAGACAGACTCCAAAAAGTGTAGAAGTAACAAGAATTGGAGTTCATGGAGCTCATTTCTACAGACCTCCTTAGCAGCTCCCCAGTCACTCTGCTACCTAGTCAGTTGCTCCAGCACCCCTACTCACTCAAATAGTACCCGGCATCAGTGATGTACAGGGAGGCCTGGCAGGAGCACATGATTCAGGAGGACAAAGACATGTAAAGAAATAAGGCCCTGAAGACAGTCTAAGCACAGAGAGCCAAAACTGGGTTATTACAGAAACTTTAAGGAGGGGCTGTCGTGGAAGGGTGGGCAGTGTGGAATGCAGTTGTACGGGTTAAGATGGCTGCTGAAGAAGATTGCTCTGCAAAAGTGACATAAGCCAAACGTAAAGGATAAAAGGTTGAGCGATGAGGGGCAGGGTAAGCATTGCAGGGAGGAGGCACCTAGCATGGAGAACTCAGAAAGAAGCACAGAGAATGGCAAGTGGGACAGAAGGCAAGCCAGCCAGAGTAGGTGCCCCTGAAGGAATCTGAGATGGGGCTTGCAAGCCAGGAGACATCTTTAAAACACCTCACTGTTGTCTGTTATGCTAACTAGTTTTAAATCAACTTGACACAAGCTAGAGTAATCTGAAAGGAGGGAATCTCAATTGAGAAAGTTTCTGTAAGATCTGGCTCTGTGGCATTTTCTTAATTAGTGATTGATGTGTATAGGCAGAATTATTTGTCAGGACTGCCGGCTTCCCAATAAACACACAGAGACTTAATAAATTATAATGCTTGGCCAGCTCTTAGAACTTAAATTAACCCATATTTCTTATCTAAGTTCTACCACATGGTTCATGACTTGTTACCTCATTTTCTATACATCCTGCTTCCTCTGTTGGGCTCACAACTCCTCTGACTCCGCCCTTCTTCATCCCAGCATTTTCTCTGCCCCGAAAATCCTGCCTAGCCATCAGCCAGTCAGCTTTGTATTAATAATGAGAGCAATACATATTTACAGTGTACAGAGGTTGTTCCACAGCAGTTATGGGAGGGCCCAGGTCATTGTGGGTGGTGCCATCCCTGAGCTGGTAGTTCTGGGTTCTATAAGGAAGACATCTTCCTCCCGTTAGGGATTTTTCTGAACATGTTTTACCCTGTAGCTACTACTTCTTTCTCACAAACGCCATGCCTACCCCCCTTGCCAAGGCCTTTCATTTTGGTTGGAGTAAAATGTCTTGTGATTTGAAGCATCCTAAAGGCAAAGGAAACTTGAAACCCCCACCCTGCAGAGTTATAGCCTGGTTAAGTGTTTTTCTGATGCTGTTTTGTTACTTGACCAGGTCAGTAGGCGGTGATTATCTCATCCCCTTCTTACTGTTGCCATAAGTTCGTGGGGGACTGCATGGGAAAGAGCCAGCTTGTAGAGTGAAGACTTTGTCTCTGTGGTTGTGAGCCTAGCCCCTCCCAGCTGAGCCATCTCTCCATCCCTGTGCAGACACTCTCACTGTTTCATGGTGAGCACTTCTGGCCTTCCATCTTCTTGGCCTAGATTATAGGTAGGCACACAACTTGAAGTCAGGAGAGCTGTTTTCTCTGGGCTGCTGAAATGCTCCTGGTGGTGGCTGTTTGCGTGTAGCCCCACTGTGGTGCCTCTGCAACCACGTGATTGTTCGTGCACCAGCATCTTAGCAGCCGCACAATAGACCATTCTTCTGGAATTCTACAAAGATGTCATTCTTGGCACCTAAACTGAGATCGTTTGTGCCTGACCCATCATTTTCCATTTATGAATCCAGTTTAATTAGAAAGTAGTTTATGAACAGTGTCCCATTTTTCAAGTGTAATTTGAAATAGCAGATGGCAGACGTGCACATTACCTGCATGCCCAAGCCTCTGCTTACTCATTCACACTCATTCCTTCAGCAAAGCTGACTATAGAAGGTGTGGGAGGCAAGCAAGCCTCCTGGGAACCCAGGACTCACTGTTCATTGCTGCCACCTGCTGGGGCCTGTTTGCTGGGCTGGGAAGGCTGGCCAGGAGACCAGGGACCTTCACGAGCTCTAGTTTTCAGCTGTTAAATTTCCAAATGGCGGCCTACCCAGACTGAATGGATTGTGCTGTATTATTCCAAATCAGTGTGGGTAATAATTTGACTCTTTGGTAACCTGCGGTGTCCTGCACTGGTTCAGAGAACAAAGGATATCAAGGGCTCACTGATCCTGGAGTGTCAGAGCTTCAACAGTCTTAAAGCAGATACGGTGGAACTTCAGAGTAGTTGAACAAATCAGCTAGGGACTTGGCCAAAGGCAGACTTCCTCTTGCCTGGCATGGTGAAGCATGCCCTAGTATCAGTACTTTCAGGGAAACAGAGGAAGGAAGAATCCAGGCTTGAGGGTCAGCCTAGACAGCTTCATGAGATCATGTCTCAAAAAACAAGGACAAGTCTGCATATGGTGGCACTCCGGAGGCTGAGAAAGGCAGATCTCTACTAGTTTAGGGCCAGCCTGGTCTACATAGAGAGTTGCAGGCCCTGTTTATATGGGAAGGGGGCATAGTGGCATACTTTAATCCCAGTACTCTAAAAGGTGGATTTCTGTGAGTTCGAAGCTAGCTGGGCATATGCACGCAATGCAAATATTATCTGGGCAGTGGCTCCTCCACCATTAGTGCCTCTCTGAGTGGATTAGCTCTCCTCCTGCAATGAGAGCAGCCATCTTAATATTGTGACTGATTCTTTGAAGCACATAGTCAAATTAGGTTGATTGGGTTTTCTGTGGCAGAACACATCACTTGTGAATAATTAACTTCTTTCTCTTAGAAGCTACTATAATTTGTATCGGTCAGTTTATAGTGGGTGCTTCAGTGGGCTTTGGCAAGTAGGCAGGGTTTTGTAGTAAATTAACTGGTGTGCTCATTATTAGTTCTTAGTCCTCTCCCATCTTTGGTAGGCTCGGGCAACACAAAGATGATACCTTTCATTATTCTACAGGAAGTATTCTGAAAGTTCGAAGAGCCGTGTTAGTCGGATGGGGTGTGGCTCTCAGTTTTAGTCCCAGCACTCAGGAAGTGGAGGCACATGGAATGCTGGGAGTTGAGGTCTCTCTGGCTTACATCCGGGGGTCTAGACCAGCCAAGACTGTGTGATGAGATCCTGTCTGTAAAAGAAGAAACCTCATCTTAGAAGTGGGAATTCTAGATACTTGTCTTGTGCTTGCTTCTTGACGTTTACTTCCCATCCCTGCGGTGTATGTCCTTTGTGTGTGTGCTCGGAAACTGCTGATTACAGCCTGTGGACTGAGTCCGTTAAGCCACTGAAGTCAAGAGCAGATAGCCCTCCATGTAGTTCAGTGAACATTCAGCAGCCATCCCTAAAGCACGTTTTCCGTAAATCATTTTCTCTATTCGGGCCTTGTAGGCCCTTGATGCACATAATTGAGTGTTTAGTGGGGTGTGCTGTTCAACCTCTTCCTTGAAAACCCCACTTGGGTTTAAGAAACATTGGCTTTGTTACTTGTGAATAGTTAGTGTATTTCAGTTGTTATTTTCTGCCTTAATAATCTCCTCTGTGGTGCTTTTGTTTGTTTATTTGTTTGTTTTGTTTTGTTTTGTTTTTTAGGGATACCTGAAAGAAATCTTGAAAGAAATTGGCATTCAGAATGTAAAGGGGATTCACAAAAATACCTGGGAGCTGAAGCCAGAGTACAGGCATTACCAAGCGGAGGAGAAGAGTGGCTGAGAAGCGTGTGCTGAACAGTGAGAGGCCGCCGCCGTCAGCCAGCCCCTCACACCACACTGACCGCCTGCGGGACAGCACAGACCACAGTTCTGCAGTTCCTCTCAGGAAACTGTTAAAGCTGGCGCTCCTTCCATAAAGCTTCTCAAGTGCTTTTTAAAGAGAAAGGTGTTATTTATAGACTAAACCTGGGTTAAATAAACCATAGCATTCAGCTGGGCATGCTAGTGCATGCCACATGTCCAACACTCAGGAGGCCGAGGCAGGAAGATGCCAGTTTGAGGCCAGCCTGGAACACACAGCAAGACCCTCCCTCACAAAAGAAAAAATGTTTTCTTGGTATGGATAGGGGTTTGGGAATTAAAACTGCTTTTGTTTTTAAGAGTTATCTTTTCAAGTATAAGTAGGATATTTCCTAAATGAAAATTGTCTGTATTGCTGAGAAACTAATGAGGGAGGGCCATCAACTACAGAAACTGTTAAGACAACACAGTCCAAGTTCCTTTTTCTGAAACTGAAGAGGGAACTCGTCTCCACAGAGGTCATGTTCACCTTCAAGCATACATCAATAAAGGGACCTGCTCACTTTGTACTAAATGGCAGCTTTCATCACCGGTCTATTTTACCCTTATGATATGATAAGAGAAACAGTCCAAACTGTGGGTGTTAGTATTCCTTTTGTTTACTTTTAAAATAAGAAAATCAGGGCTAGAGAGTGGGCGCAGGTTATGGGCATACATTGCTCTTGCCAAAGATATGAGTTTAGTTCCCAGCATTCACTTAGAATGGCTCACAGCTGCCTATAACTCCAGCTCCAAGGGACCCATACCCTCTTCAAGTCTGCTCAGGCAGCCACACGTACATTCACACAGACACATGCATGAGAATGTTTTTTTAAATCTCTTAATAATTGAAAATTAAGAACCTTTGCATTTCAAGGTAAATCTCCTCTGACCAGATATAAGTTCTTTGGAGCCTGGCTCTGGCCTGAGAATTTCACTTCCCATTCTGCAGGCAAGAGCTGACCTTTGACTATCAGATCCCATTGCCAACTGAGTCGGGGCTGTAGGGTGGTGCAGCTGAGGTAGAAAAGGCTGGCACTGTTTCTAGAGCATCCAAATACCCGTTTCTTGTCGTCTTTAATTGATTGTGGATGGAAGCAGTCCATGCACACCATGAGTTTCTTCTAGACAAAATGCCACGTGTTAAAGCAGTCCTAAATCACACCTGCAAAGCAAAAGATCCTTCAACAAAGTAAGCACATGGAAAAGTTGCTTAGAGCTCGTTTGCATTTTATTCTTTGCTCTGGATGCCTGCAGCCAAGCTGTACAAATGCCGGAAATGTAAGAAAATGTTGTATAATTAAAGCAAGGAAATAATTTTTCATTAAGAGAAGGACCTTAGCCAGTGGTGGAGGTGCACATCTTTAATCCCAGCGCTCAGGAGACAGAGAAACCGTCTCAGAAAAAAGAAAAGGGAAAGGGAGAAGGAATTTACACCATTATTTGCTTTAGTGGCATATCACCAGAATGCTGAGGGTAAGTGCCACTGTTGTAAGAACGGTGCTGTTTTGTCCTCCCTGTAAGACACAAACCTACTAAGGAAGGTAGTCTCAGTCCTCACCCACCCTCCTGATGCAGGAGCCAAGTATGCTCTGCCCCTTGGCTCCACTTTTTAAAAACCTCCTATTTATTCTGTGACAGTTTCATGCACATATCCATTGATCACATCCACTCCAACTTCCATTCCCTCCACTTGTGCATAACTAGAAGCCTAACGTCCAGAAGCCCGTGTGGTGTCGTGGTAACTGCAGAACTTAGTGTGGGGGTAAATTTTACAGTATGTGCCATCCCCCAGGACTTGGCATCCACACAAGGATGCCTACTCTGCTCACTTTGTTTTTGTAGATGTCGGTAACACCACCATCCCCTTAATAGAACACCAAGTTGGAAATTAAGTCTTCCTCTGGTTACCATTTCAGTTTTTCTGTATCAGCCACAGCCTGTTAGCTGCTTTGCCTTTCATCCAGTGAGATATGCAGAGGCCTGCCGGGACTTCCCAGAGACAGCACAGCCCTGATGAGGGAACAGTCAGGCCCACAGCAGACAGGAGACGGATGAGCAGAGCCCTTCCTTGCAGGGCTGTTGAGCATGCTCCTCAGGAGCCTTTGGTAACTCAATGGAAAGAAGAAAGGTGAGTTCCAGTGCGACACCCAAGATGCAACAGCAGCAGACAGTCTGCTGCCCACCTTGACATCTTCTAGACCACCGGTGATGCCACTCCCAGGACTCGGCTGTGACATTAGTAAGCACTCACTCAGCTGGATGTTCAAAGGCGTCTGTCAGATGTGGACCTACAAAGAGACAGTGCTGTGCCTTGAACTTCAAAAGTGAATACTGCTCTTTCCACAGTGACGCTAAAGGGGAGATGCAGTCATGTGTCACCATACAAAAAAGTGCATGTCATGTGTTCAGCATACAAAAACATTGGCATCACAACTATAAAAAGATCTCTCAGAACCAGTAACAAAACAAACTACATAGTTTAAAATGGGCAATAAATGTAAACATAACGTTTCTTGAAGGGTTGGATCAGTAGCACATGAAAAGCTGCCCAACAACCAGTGGTAACTAGAGAAATGAAATTAAGACCATAAAAATATGCCATGTGCCTGCTGAGTAGGTAAAACCTGTTCTATAGAAACTTGGCAGTATCAGGTGCTAGTGCCCAAGGAGAGCAGCCAGAACTCATAGACACTGTCCATGGTCCTGCAAAATTGACGCAGCTCTTGAGAAAAATTTTAGAAGCTTCTTTAGAGTTAAGCATGCAACTCCGCAGTCCTGCTACCAGGAAATGAAGATGCACATTTTTAGAAACCTGTAGCTTCAGCCGGGCAGTGGTGTTGCACACCTTTAATCCCAGCCCTTGGGAGGCAGAGCCAGGAGGATCTCTGTGAGTTCGAGGCCAGCTCGGTCTACAGAGCAAGATCTAGGACTGGCACCAAAGCTACACAGAGAAAAACCTGTCTCGAAAAACCAAAAAACAAAGAAACTTGTAGCTTCAGTTTCAATTACCAAATCCTGGAAAGCACTCAGATGTGCACCAGATAGTAGATCAGACTTTGGTATAGTCTTGTATTGGGTCTCTTCCCAAACTGAAGATGAGGGACTCCTGATACACGCAGTTGGATAGATCTCTGGTACATTTGATGTGGCCCCCGACTGTGTGCTTCCATCTAGCATCTGCAAGAGCAGAACAGGAGGAAAAAAGTAGGCCAGTATTTGTATGGGGTATACTTGGGAGATACTACAAAGACAAGGGAACTTTGGACAATGAAAAAGCTGATTGCTTCTGTGATTATATGATAGGAATGAAAATTTGATGTGCATGTTTAAAAGGTGCCTTACTGCAGATAAGTCTTATCAGGTGGCATATGCCTGTAATCCCAGCAGAGGGTAAACTGAGGTAAGAGGACTGCACTTCCAGTCCAGGCCACATAGCAGGACCCTGCCAACAGATAGTTTTAAAGGGAGAGAGGGACATGTTTTTAGACTAATTTGTGTGGTGGGGGGTAGGGGGTGGGAGACTAGGGAGTTAGCCTTAGGCCTGTGCATACTAGTTGTGTTCTCCACAAAGCACTTAGTATCCCAGACAGGCCTGGAGCTTTGGATCCTCTTACCTTAGCCTCCTGAGTAGCTGGGGTTGTAGGCCTGTACCACAAGGCCCTGGTCAAACTGACTTTTTCAAAATTAAATAGAGTGAAAACTAGAACAACTGTTCATTAACAGGGAAGGTTAAGTAACTGGTCTATGTAATGGAATGTCTACAACAGTTTAAAAGAATGTGGTATGCTGTTGTAAACTGACAGTTTCCTGCGCTTCAGTAGAAATGTGTTTCAGAACAACGTTAAGGGCTAGAGAGATGGCTCGGTCGTTAAAAGCACATGTTGCTCTTGCAGAGGACCGAGTTTCGGATCCCAGCTTCTACAGTGATTCACAGCTAACTAACTACAACCCCAATTCCAGAGGCTCTGACCACCAGACACACATGGTACACATAAAATAAGTAAATCGGAAAAGTTAGCAAATGTTAATTGTGGGTGATTGAAATTCTGCATAATGTAAGCAGGATAAAACTTTTAAAAAGACTTTTTGTAAGATGCTGGTTACAGTAATAAAAATAAAACTAGCTATTTTTTGAGAGCATACATGTTTGTAAACACGTAAGAAAATGCCAGGGGAGCATACGTAACTTAGAGTACTATCTGTGGGGGACAGGAACATAGGAAAAAACGAGGTGTTTCTCTCTGAGTCTGTACGTTGAAACTGTATTCATTATGTGGTATGTGCATGTGTCTCCAAGCTCAAAGGGAAAGTGTGCCTCTAACAGTTAATTAGCTAAAGACTATTCCAAGAAATACATGGGGTTCCATCTCCCCCCACCTGGGCTTTCCAGTTAGAAGATACTCAAATCCTGCCATGGAGCAAGAACACCCTCCAGAGGACTAAGTGGAGGTGACGAGAATAGACATGGTTCACCAGACATTTAGTAAGTTTCACACACGTGTCCTGAGCTCACACAAGCCAGGTCCCTACAAATGGAGTCTCTAGGGTGTTACCACTCTGAACTGGTTTGCCTGTGGCCTTGGTATGTTTTCCTGGGGTTATTATTGATAAATCCCACCCTTTCCAAAAGGAAAACCATGCCTGAAGTAAGAGATGAACACTGAGACACTGGAGTGTGGGTTGATGAGAAGGGCTGTTTCTAAGCAATAGTAAAACAATGTCTTGCCAGGCATAGTGATGTATGCCTTTAATCACAGCACTCAGGATGCAGAAGCAGTGGATCTCTGATTTGGAGGCCAGCCTGGTCTATATAGCAAGTTTCAGGCTAGCCAGGTCTGCATAATAAGATACAATCTCAAAAGGGTGGGGGCGGGGCCGGCATGGGCAGCAATGTCTTAGTCTTGGAGCTGAAAGGCTAAGGCTTGAACTCAAGTCAAAGCTTTTTGCCAGCCCACACCGTCCCCACTCGTGTTTCTGGCCTGTGGAACCTAGGAGGGTGGGGGACCAATTCATCCATGCTGCACGAAGTTGGTTTTGTGAGCAAAGTTGTCTCCATTGAAGGAAAGGCAGGTGGCTGTTCTTGTGCAGAAAGGCCCCAGAGTGTCTACCAGAGGTCTTTCCTGTTACGGTGTAGCTGTGGAGGGAGAGAGGGAGGCATTACTCACCAGGCTTTCTATCCTGTTCAAAAGGAAAGCTTCAGTACTCTCAGACAGCGTTGGCAGGTGGAACCTTAACAGCGTCAAACAGCCAGCTCTGAGATCGCATTCTGTTAACCACCTACGCAGATCCGTCGGAAAGCCGAGCAAGCCTTGGCTTGCAAGCTTAATAAGTTGAAATGAAACACTCCCACGTGTGAGTTCAAGTTGCACATGCTTGTGTTGCAAATGGCTGCCAGGGAGTCGCCTGGGCAGGGACAGCCAAGAAAACCACGATAGTTTTGTTTGCTCTTTGAGACGAAGTATGGCTGTACTGCCTAGGTAGCCCTAAATTCCCGGGCTCATGTCCAACTCCTGCCTCAACCTCCAGGACTACAGTTGGGAGTATTTGGAATTGAACCTAGGGCTCACTCATGCTAAATGTGCGTTCTACCACTGGTCTACATTCCCTGCCCGCAGAACCACATTAAATAATAGTTTAATAATAAATAATAAACAGCTCTTTTCAGTTGCTTTTGGTTGAATCCTCCCGAGGGAGAGAGTGCATGTGTTGATCAAGGTTAGGGTATCATGTACACGAGAAAAGAAGCCAGGACATTACAGCGAATGTTTCACGTGCTCAAAGCAAACATCCATCTGTACCAGATGTTTCCCGCGTCACTGTTGCCGGTCACAGAAGATGGAGAGGCTCTGGTTTGAGGGGAGTGGTTGGGTGGTGGCTGGTAAAGGTTACCTTTGTGCTATGGCGGAGTGTCTCAGTCACTGTTGTATCGCTGTGAAGAGACACCATGACCAAGGCAACTCTGATCAAGAGAGCATTTAGTTGGGGTCTTGCTTACAGTTTGAGAGGTTTAGTTGATTAGCATGGCGGAAGCATGGCAGCACTCATTGTGCTGAGAGCTATGTCCTGATCTGTCTGCCGAGGGAGGCAGGGAACTGGGCCTAGCAGGGGCTTTTGGAACCTCAGAGCTCCTCCCAGTGACACACTTCCTCCAACAAGGCCACATCTCCAAATCCTTCTCATAGTCCCACTCCCTGGTGACCAAGAATTCCAATATGTGAGCCTGTGGGGGCCATTCCTACTCAAACCACCCCAGGTTTGAGGTTAATGAAGTTCGCTGCTGATGTCCTAGTGTTAGGACTGGCTGGAGCCTGGTCTAGAGAAGGCTTTGCATTATGCTCTCAACCAAAGACGACACATGCCAGAGGCCCTGCTCCAACACATGGGGTGAGTGTCCCATGTCTGCATCTCACTGAGATCAGAAGGCAGGAACTGGACAGGCACGTGAGTTCTAGGGAATGACCGTCGTCCACGTGGCTTTGTAGCATCGCTTGTCCCCTCTTAAAAATAGTCATCACAGAAGCGGGTGTGGTGGTGTGTGCCTTTAATCCCAGCGCTCAGTAAGCAGAGAAATGTGGATCTCTTTGAGTTACAGGACAGCCAGAGCTACATAGTGAGACCCTGTCTCACTTAAAAAAAAAAAAAAAATTACAGTCCTGGAGACTGGCCACCCTCTCAGGCCACATGGTCTTTGCTGTTTCTGCTTCTGTAGATACTCTGCTCCATCCTGTTCTCTGCAGATCGGCCTCCTTAACAACGCACGACTTGTGTTCTGGCAGAAATGAATGCTCAGGGTTCCAATTTTTTTTTTTTTTTTGGTAATTTTTTTTTTTTTTTTTTTTTTTTTTTTTGGTTTTTCGAGACAGGGTTTCTCTGTGTAGCTTTGCGCCTTTCCTGGATCTCACTTGGTAGCCCAGGCTGGCCTCGAACTCACAGAGATCCGCCTGCCTCTGCCTCCCGAGTGCTGGGATTAAAGGCGTGCGCCACCACTGCCCGGCTAATATTTTATTTTGCATAGGGGGATTTTGCCAGTGTGTGTGTGTGTATATGTACCACTTATGTACAGTCAGTACCCACACAGGCCAGAAGATGGTGTCAGCACCTGGAGTTAACAGATGGTTGTGAGCAATGGGAATTGAACTCGGGTCCTCTAGAAGAGCACCAAGTGTTCCTAACCACTCACTGGATCATCTCTCCAGCTCCAACTTCCCTTTTTTTTTTTTTTTTTTTGTTTTGTTTGTTTTGTTTTTTCTTAATGCTTAAATCAAACCTTTACATATTCTAATCACATACTCCAGCTTTACATGGCTTTGAGCCCAACCAATTGCCCCTTGTTTCTAGATCAGTGGTTCTGAGGTCTGAGTTGCACAACTAAAGAGGACAGTGAGGAACCATTCCAGTTCTAGAACCCCTGTGACCCCCTTGTGCAGAGAACAGAATATGCAGTCTAGAGAACAGTAGCTTACATGGTAAGCTGTATGAAGGACTTAACTGCTTGCATGCGTAATGAGGAGAGAAGCCGAGCATGGTGGTGTAGGCCTGTAGTCCCAGCAATCAGGAGGGCGAAGGCAAGAGAAGTGCATGACTGGGGCTAGCCTGAGCTACATAGACTGTCTCTAAACACAACCCAAAAAAAACATAAATTGCACCAGGTAGTGGATCTGCACACCTTTAATCCCAGCAAATTTGTGAGTTTGAGGCCAGCCTGGTCTACAGAGCAAGTTCCAGGACAGCCAGAGCTACACAGAGAAACCCTGTCTCAAAAGGGCCTTAAATTGCAGTCGGGACAGCAGTTATCCACCAGTGACACAGTTGTTAGCCACAGTTTAGAAGTTCCTCACCCCATTTCTGGCAGGTGGCCCTTGAACTCACATAGTGCTAGTGTGCACTAATAAAGCGTTGTCAGCAGGTCAGAAATGTGACAGCCTTTCTGCAGGCACCGGAGCAGGAAAAGCATTCACATGTGTCTTTTTAGTGGAGCACAGGCCTCATACACCTGGTACCATGGCCCCCTTCAGTCCCTGATTCTCTGATACACCTGCTCACCAGAATCCTGGTGGGAGATCAGGGCAAATACAGGCTACTAGCCCCTACTGAGACACATCCCTCGGTAGGAGCCCCCACATCCTTATTCTCACAAGGTTCCAATCACTGCTAATGGCCAGCCAAGACTCAAAACAACTGAGTTTGTCATCCACTGTCAACTAGACAACTAAGTGTCATTTGGTGGAGGTTTTCCTGGTCATGGACAGCTCAAAGGAAACTTCAAGGCTTTCCTGAAAAAACTCAGTGACACCCCGACTACTACACATCCCTGCACCCCCTACCCTGGGAACTCAAAAGGGAACCCACACTGACAGTGCGAACCTTGACATAAGCCTCTATTCTCTCCTGGAACCACTGATAAAAGGACACACCCTTGGTCTAGCACTAGAGAGGCAGAGGCAGGTGGATCTCTAAGTTCAAGGCCAGCCTCGTCTACAGAGCAAGTTCCAGGACAGCCAGGGCTACACAGAGAAACCCTGTGCTGAAAAACCAAACCAAACCAAAGAAAGGAGACAAGTGTTCTTGGACTACACCATAAAGTTGCATCCTGATGAGCCTGTCACAATTTGCAAATTGCTTTAATTCAGCCCAGCCTAGCAACACTGTTCACTATGGAATATGTTCTTTACCTTGTGCTGGGGTAGCTGCCTGGATGCTGCTATTCCATATCAAATTGCATGTCACTGCCCAGGGAACAGATCCAAATTCAAAACTCAGTTTCTGCAGAGTGTGAAGCACTTTCACACCCTCCTAACATCAAACCATTGAGTTGGGCCTCTTCTCAACAGTGCCAGAAGGGGAGAGAAGGATATGGAGCCAGTAAATGTTCAGTGTGGGATCTGCTTTCCGAGCTGGGTAGCCTACAGTTCACAGTTCACTTTTAACCACTTCACAGGACATGGTTGAAAATCCATTAACAGATGAAAGAGCAAGACGAAGGAAACCTGGTACTGGGGCGTGTGTGTGTGTGTGTGTGTGTGTGTGTGTGTGTGTGTGTGTGTGTGTGTGTAGTAATTATCAAACAGACCTAATAGTAACTCCAATTTGGGATGAAACAAATACTTAAAAGGCTTGAAGCCCCAGGTCGCTCTTCTAGAGCCCTGTGAGTTAGGTGCCTCTGTGATTGGGTCCTCCGTGCCCCACACCCAATGCCACCAGAGCCACCAAACACCTCCTCTCAGCCTCTAATAGCCAGCCCTGGAGTTCCCACCTCTTGCCTGTCAC
Organism: Peromyscus melanophrys; assembly: GCA_902168415.1. Lineage (NCBI taxonomy): Eukaryota > Metazoa > Chordata > Mammalia > Rodentia > Cricetidae > Peromyscus > Peromyscus melanophrys. The sequence goes on along the minus strand of CABHPR010122027.1, from coordinate 3,597 downwards.
ATTCCCGGATTGTAGTGGTCCTGGAGGTGATTTCCCATAGAGGAAAAAAATAGAGTGTTTCCCCAGGTTGGTCAGGTTACAGATCTCATGGTTCCTTCTCCGACCACATCTACTCCAGTCTGTTCAACCTCCAAGGTCTGATGTTTCCCAGACAAGAGCACTGGGAGATGACAGAAGGTCTCTTCTCACTCCTAAGAAGGCACTTCAGTCCCTGCCAGGCCCGATGCACACTGGAATACATCCGGTCAAAAGGTAGAAGGGTGGGGCCTGTGAGATGGCTCAGTGGTTAGTAAAGCTGGGAGCCGATGACCTGAGTTTGAACCTCAGGACCCCACATGGTGGAGGGAAAGTACCAACTCCCACAGGTGGTTCTGTGACCTCTATCATGTGCCATGGCTCAGGTATGAACATACACATACATAAAATGTAATTGTTTTCAAAAATAGAAGTGTGTATGTATTATGAGTCCTTACCAAGTGTGCACCTTGGTGTCCATAGCAAACAATGAGAGGCCTCTGACCTGGTGAGACCTACAAGGAGCTGGAGACTTTTTTTTCCTGCAACAATTGATATTCTGGTCCACTCAGGCTTTATGACAAACCACCATAAAATGAGTAGCCTATAAGCAACAGAAATCTGGGCTTGTGGCATGGCTTGTCAGGTAAAGGCATTTACCACCAAGCCTGAGAACTTTAGCTCTCTCTCAGGGCCCCCAAGGTGGAAGGAGAGGACCAACTCCCGAAAGTTTGTGGTCCAACCTGCCCGCATGTGCCGTGACCTGCAGCCACCCACACACATACAAAAATAAATACATAAGTAAATGGATGTAATTTAACATGGAGGTCTGAAGTCCGTGACCAGGGCTCCCGTCATAGGTTCTGGTGAGGGTCTTCTGGTGTGCAGCCTGAACACTTGCTGTCATTACTTAGTGGAGAGAAAGCAAGAAAGTTAGCTGGAGTCCAGTTCATGAAGGGCACTAATCCTGATTCTGAGGGCTGCAGCCCCATGATGTCATCTTCCAAAGCCCCTCCTAACATCATCACCTTTCAGGAGAGAACTTCAACATGAGTTCCAGGGCTACCCAGACATTCGCTCCATCAGTCGGTTAGTCATACACCAGGAAGAAGTTTCACATGTGATTCCATAACTTGTTCTTTTTAAAGATGAATAAACCTTATTTTGAAAACAACTGTTTGCTGCCTTCAATCCTCAGCTGAAATGACTGCACAGCTCTGTTCATTTTTTTTTTTCAAAGTAGAGGCTACACCTACACAGGATCTACTTTTGGGCTTGGAAGAGGGTGGTTAATGCCACAGCTCATGAAGACTAACTTGCCAGTTTAATTTAAATTGGGTTGAATAGCAATCCTAGCGTGAGATCTAAAACAATGTATACTGACCTTGAGCTTGGGTGGTAAAATCATAGCGTCATGCAATTGAGCAAGCTGTGGGTAGGCTGGGGGCTACCTTTCTAAGGACATCCTGAAGTTGTGTCCGCCTGACCCACGGCAGCTTCATCTGGGTCTCCTGCCTCTTCTCCTTCAGCAAATCCTACGGGCATGCACCACCACAACCGGCTGAGTGTAGCTCGGGCCTGAGCTGGGGCCCACAAGGACACAGGCAAGTAGCTTTTTCTCAAATTCGTACCAAGAACATTGGACGCCAGATGTAGCACGAATCTTAAAAGGTCTTATTAATAAAAACAAACCTGTAGCCAGGTATTGGGGTGAATGCTGGAAGATCAGAGAAGCAGAACAAGCCACAGCTAACCTCACCTCGCCAATTTCTCAGCTGATCCTGTCTCCTCAGACTAGAGGCCTCTGAGTCCTCATCCAGAATGAATCTCAGATGAACTGTTGCTCAAAAGCCTAAAAGCTTAACCAGGCTCTAGTTCCTGGTTTTCACGCCTTACATACCTTTCTGTTTTCTGCCATCACTTCCTGGGATTAAAGGCGTGAGTCACCATGCCTGGCTGTTTCCAGTGTGGCTTTAAACTCACAGAGATCTGGATGGATCTCTGCCTCCCAAGTGATAGGATTAAAGGCGTGTGTGCCACCATTTTCTGGCCTCTGTATCTAGTGGCTGTTCTGTTCTCTGACCCCAGATAAGTTCATTAGGGTACACAATATTTTGGGGAACACAATATCACCACATACAATTCTTTTTTAAAAATAGAATGCATTGGGGCTGGAGAGACGGCTCAGTGGTTAAGAGCACTGGCTGTTCTTGCAGAGAACCTGGGTTCAGTTCCCAACACATGGCATCTCACCACCTGTAACTGGAGTTGCAGGGAATCTAATGTTCCAGGGCACCAGGCATGCATGTGGTACACATACACACACACAGGCAAGACACTCCTAACAAAAATAAATAATAAAAATATTTTTAAAAGCATGTGTATCCACTTGGGAGGCAGAGGTAGGCGGATCTCTGTGAGTTTGAGACCAACCTGGTCTACAAAGCGAGTGCCAGGACAGGCTCCAAAGCTACACAGAGAAACCCTGTTTCAAAAAACAAAACAAAACAAAAAAAAGCATGTGTATCTTTGGGGGTGTGGTGGCTCACACCTCTGAATCCCAGTACTTGGGAAGCAGGCAGAGGCAGGTGGATCTCTGTGAGTTCATGGTCATTCTGGTCAACATTGTGAGTTCCAGGGTAGCCAGGACTAAAAGGGGGGGGGAGAATGTGTATCTTGAAAGTAGAAGAGGTAGTTTTGGGTGGAGAGACCAAGGAGAGGAGAGAATTAGTGGTGGGGGAGGTAGCAGTGGGCAAATATAAGCAATGTACAATGATGTGCATACATTAAAAGGCCATAGAAAATGGTTTGAAAAAAGTAAGCCTGTAATCTCAGCATCTCAGAAAGCTGAGTCAGAAGGAATAAAGGGCAGCCTGGGCTAAATAGCAAGGCTGGGATGTGGCTGAGTCGGCAGAGTGCTTGCCTAACATGTAAGAAGTCCTGCATTTGATCTCAAGGACTACATAAAACATGGCGGTCCATGCCTGTAATCCTAGCACTTGGGATGCAGTGGGTGGAGGATCAGCCCAGGCATCCTCGGTATTAGAGGGTTCAAGGTCAGGCCAGGTTACATGGGACTCTGTCTCAAAGGAAGAGGGAGGCGGTGTGCATCTATTTTAGTCCTTTTTTTTTTCTTTTTTTTTTTTTTTTTTTTTTTTGTTTTCCGAGACAGGGTGTCTCTGTGTAGTTTTGGTGCCTGTCATGGACTAGCTCTGTAGACCAAGCTGACCTCGAACTCACAAAGATCTGCCTGCCTCTGCCTCCTGAGTACTGGGATTAAAGGCGTGCGCCACCACTGCCCGGCATATTGAGCTATTCTTATTCTTCATCCTCAAAAACAACCAGATCCCTCCATGATGTTAAGTTTGACAGGCTCTTTTATATATGAAGTAGTTATGAATTTGTACACCATGTTTGGGCAGGGCCCCTGCTAATCTCTGTGAGGTTCCCCTTTTAGTATATGCTGCCAGAGCAAGCATAAGCTTGACTTTCTTGACACAGAGCATTGGGTTTGTGGGCACTTTCCATTGAAGGTCATTCCCTGAAGCTAGCCTCCTCTCTCTCTTGGAATGGCCGCAGAGG